>JBAMJV010010037.1:0-148959 GCA_037951105.1 Echinarachnius parma
CATCCGCATAAAGTGAAATCTTTGATTGAGACTAAAACTTCAATTTACATATATCATTTATAAACAAACAAAATATGAGTTGGCCAAGAATTGACCTTCCTTGTGGTACACAAATGTTTTCTATGTAACAGATAAGACATCAAACCACTTATATTCATCATTCTTATACCATAAAATGGGACAAATTTCGCAAGAAGTCAAATGTAATGGAATGACGTCAAACGCCTTTTTGAGGTCTCAAAATACGGCCACCCTATTAACTGACCTGAATCCATATTTTGTAAAAGAAATCTACTATATTGAGTCACACATGTGGCTGTTGAGTGTAATATGGTCTAAACAGATTGGTCCTATTGATACGAGGTTTATTTTGATATTAAAAAAACATACAGTTGTGTATGCACAGCCTTTTCCAGTCTTTTAGAGAGAATTTGGCAATATTGAGATGGACGAAAATTACTATTTTAAAATGCACCACCTTTGTGTATTCGGTGTGTACATGCAAGTTTTAAAATCCATTGGAATGTACCGAGGGTTAACAAAGATCTATTAAATATGTGAGCTAAATGAGCTGCAAATGTATTTGACAGCTAACTTTAATAATGTAGGATGTAGACCATCCACACCAACAGCCTTTTTACAATTTATATTCTCTATCGATGGTGTTTTCCTTATTAGTAATTATTACAGATCAAGATTATTTGTTTGTTTGTTGTAGCTTTTGTTTTTTTGTTTATTTATTCAATTTGTTATTTATTTATTACTTACTTGCCTTTATTACCGCGAAACATGAATACAATGAATGTTTTATTTGTATAAACCTATTCTACGTTATCCATATGAGCCACATTTAATTGATATAATCATTATTTCATCAATGCATTCTCTATTCTACGTGCATGGTTAAGATAATTTAGCTATATTTTGGACGTTGATACAGTAAGTATATGATTTGAATTTTGAAACCATCTCTGTATACGTTTATTGTTAATTTATGTTCCGTATTGCTGCATCTTCTCTGAGGCAGTGTGTGAGGGTTCACATGCCCCTAGGGCCAAACAGTAATGTACTTTACTTTTGTGAACCCTGGCCCACATAGGCCTACTGCTCCTCACTATACTTTCTTTTGTCTATTTTCTTCAGTTTGTATCTTGTTTTTTTGTATTTTGTGCGTACATGTTATATAGTTGTGTTGTATTTTACATTGTATTATGCTTTTTGGTCAACTAAATAATAAATAATAATAATAAATTTATAACGTATTTATGTATTTATGATTTGTTAGTTTGTGTGTTTGCTTCTCTTGTTGTGTTTGTCTGTTTTGTCCTGAATGTTTGTAGCAATGTTTTTTGTTTGTTTGATTTTTCTTTGGTTTGTTTTTTGTTCGGGGTCGTTTTATAGAATGTCCGACTTCAAATTTTATTTATTTCCTACGAACGTTTTGTCCAGATTTTAGACTTTAGTGAAAACTCTGCATGATACATTTTACTAGAGTGATTCGAACCCTATGATACCAAGACTAGTGTTGAAGTCCACAGCGTGACCAAAAGGGCGTAAACCGCTGATGGTCAGTATGTCTCAATGGGCCCGAATTAATACTTGTGGCTCAACTTGTACCTGGCCTAAAAGACAACAGACTACCGGTATCACTTGCACCAGCATACTTATTGTCTCGTAACTATGGTCCCGGCAGATATTCTAAGTCGTCTCCTTTCATTATATAGTCAATCCCTTGAGAGCTGTTTATCAGCATCAGTGACAATGGGCTCTTGAAATTCCATTCTTAACAGTGAAAACAGGTCACCAGCAATGCAATGTCCGGATGATCAGGAACGCAATTTGGCTGATGAAAGACTTACTATAAACTTAATTTCAAAGGGCCCATTGTCCCTGATGCTTAAAGCAGCTCCTCAAGGGATTGACTTGATAATGAAAGGAATCGATTAGAATATCTCCGGGGGACCATAGTTACGAGACAATAAGTGTTACCGTAGTCTTTGTCTTTTAGGCCAGGCACAGTTGAGCACCTAAGGTGAGAATTCGGGCCATATTGTAATTATATATCCCTCAAACTCACCCAAAACTTTAATCCTAGGTTATGATATTCATAAGTAGCCCACATCGCTGTTTATTCATTATGACAAAAGTTCGTAGGGAACAATGTTCGCCCCCCCCCCCCCACCCCTGTTGAAGCTTATAACAATAATTAATTTAACGTATACCAGATTTATCATTCGAATATGAAACAAGGCATACACACATGGATTCCAAGTCAAACATCACAATTATAATAATTTATTATCCTAAACAAGTCCACAGGATGAGAAAATCTGAGTTAACTTCGTGTTCAGTATTTTTTGAAATTATGTTTAGTTTAAAAAGTTAAATCATATCCTTTCCCTCTTGTTTGTCTAATTGAGGTACTATTTATGTTTCGTTTATAATTATGCTGACTTTGCATTTGTTAGTGTTTATCTGAATTAACATCTTATCAAATCAATATATTCCCATTGTTTTAATTTTGGTTAATATTGTGTTACTCGCCATGTCTTTGCAGGAACGCATCACATACATCATCTAGCTAGTCCAGTTTTAGTCCAGCTTGGACTGTGGTGAATTTTAATAATTCTCCCCTTCCGCTCTTGTCAGTGTAGGTGGCGACAAACCCCACATATGCCACAATACAGCTAGTCATCGATATGTGTTTATAATTATTATTTCGATGAGACCAATACTACCACAAAGTGCACGGATTTCTCTAGACCGAAAAATAGGTCTCTGCATTATGTAGGTTGCCCCGCTCCATTTTAAATTGGGGTAAAGTCAATATAAAAGAAGCCCCTAATAGCGTCGGTTATTTCTGACTAGGATTTCTCCAATCGATATCGTTGGGATTTTCTTCTTAAGGCCCGGCGCAGACAGAGCCGACTCGACCCGAATCCGACTGGTTTAAATCAGGCTTAGAGCGGGCCCGGTCGGTCGGAGGCAGATTTATCGTGTTGAATCGGCCCGAACTGGCATCTGACTGTCTCTCGACTGGCAAAAATGTGTGATCGCAAGGCACTGAAAACTGAGCCGATTCGGAAAGGACAACCAGTCGAGTCGGCTCTGTCCTGCGCCGGGCATTATAGTGATGTGAGGTTATCGCCATCTAGAGGGGCAAGAGAGGAAAGGGGGGAAGCAAATTAAAGTACGTCCAAATTGGACTTACATGTGGTGAAAGGTTGAAAGCCCCGCTGAAACCAACTTTATTCTTGCCAATTCTCGGGCGTAGGGACATGTCATTGATGACCCATTCAAACTGGGGGTGATCTATCTCAATCATTCCCCCCAGTTTGAATATGTATTACGTAAGTCGCTACGCCCGTGCTTGCATAATTTGAAAACAGCCATATTCGGGCAAAAGCCATGTCATATTCGGTAAAATCATATACGTATTCGGGCCAATTCCATATCAAATTTCGGGCAAAAGCATATCGTATTCGGGGCAAAGTCATATCGTATTCGGGGCAAAAGTTTGTCATATTCGGCAAAGGCCTAATACGTATATGGCGGGCAAAATCCATTATCATATTCGGGCAAGAGCGTGTAATCATTCGGGCAAGAGCGTGTTACTATTCGGCTAAATAATTGCAATGGCGGGAAAGGTCATTCAAAGTATAATACTTTATGCCAGTAATTGTTTACCTTGTCAGGTGAAATGGGAAGATGGTAATTGACAAAAGACCTCACCCCCCCCCCCCCCCCCCCCCCCCCCCCCCCCCACCCCTCCGCGGGAAAAAATGCCTGTACGCCATGGTGATTTATAAACACAAAACAATATAGATCCATTACAAACAGAAACGCGATACCGGTGTTAGTTAAAGACAATTCATGCACTTTTAATGTAGAAGAGAACCACTCAAATTGAAACCACAACACAATGTATACATTATTACGAATTGTTTATCAAGATTGGTATCGAGACAATCATCCTGAAAATTCAGTCATGAAAGACAAACACTTCGCATTAAACCATCTTATATTTGTAAATCCAAAGTTATTATATAAATGAGATTTTTACAGTAATTACAAATAATCATGAGTTTCAATTAAAGGGGTAGTTCAGTTTTGGTATAGAGGGCGCTTCAAGAAAAACATTTTTTGTGAGTGTCAATTTGAAAGAGCAATACAATTTTAATGACAGAATAAGTTTATTTGATCAAAAAACGGTTCAGAAAATAGCTGAAATATCAGATATCCTATCGGAATAACTGGGGACCCAGGTTTACTCGATGATTTAAGAAAAACAAAATATAAAATAAAATGCTTACAGTACTTTTTCAAAAATTTACAAAAGAGGTTTAAAATGGTTGTTGATGATCTCCCTATTTAATCATTATTTCAACAAAACATCACATGCAAGATTTTTTTATAAAAAATGGTATAAACCAATGCATTTTAGAGAGCGCCTCTTGTGTTTAACAGCTATTTTGTTTAATGATAACGGGCTTTTTACTTAGTCGTTCGTAATTTGTTATACATTTCGATCATGGCGGAGTAATAACTACCTAGTTTGTAATGTTATGGTGCAGGTTTCGTTTACTAAAATTAAGTTTGACCAAAACTGTACTATCCCTTTAAGCTGTATAATAATGTTCACATTCGTATACAAGACAATTCCTACATTTATCTCAATTCAGGTTCATAATAATACAATTTAATAACTAACATTATTATAAGATTGCAAAACAAATACACTGAACTCATTTGTATAACCCTGTCATATATGATAGGAATACGAATATTAAAGGAATATCAAATTCAATTCAATTTCGGAGGTAAATATTTGTATTGTGATCTAAAGTTTAAAATAGATTTCAAATTCAATTTTTGTCTCAATCGACCAAACTCACTTGTAACTAAAATGTTCTGATTTCATGCCTTACCATTTAAGTCTAGTATGAAGATAGCTTGGACTTGGTTTTTCATATGTTGACCTAATTATTTCCACTGTTTACAATTCGAGGGCAGTTAATGAGTCAGCAAATAACACTTAACACATTCGCTTATTATTTGGCCATATGTCATTATATCATGAAACACACGCCCCTTTGATGATGAAAATTGACCATCAATAACATAAAATGTCTATGACAACCGTGATATAAAAATAACCAAATGATGGCTATCTTTATTATTGTCTATTATATATCTACCATGACTTTTAAAAACACATACATCATGATGACCATCTTTTAACATGCTGACATTCACTTAAAAAGGAATTGACTGTCACAATCGAAATGGAATCTACATTTATTTACCGGACATCGTACATCAAATCAAATGAATGAAAAGTAACCACATCAACATGGACATAATAGTTTATACAGAGGTGGTATATAGCAATGGCGTAATCTGCTGGTCCAGACCAGTAGTTTCACCAGCGCACACTTCATTTTCCCTTGCAATTGCCTCGGCGGAATAAATGCATGGATTTAATTTATGTTGAAATATGGCACATTGTGTTAATCCAAACAAGGCACCACATAGAGAGAAAAGGCGGTTCACACATCTATTTAACTCCCAGCTATTAACTATGAAAGGCGGTTGACACATCTATTTAACTCCCAGCTGTTAACTATGAAAGGCGGTTGACACATCTATTTAACTCCCAGCTATGAACTAAGAAAGACAAGAGGAAAAACGCAACTCGAAGACGTACGACACACATTTTGCACACATTTACATAAATATAGAAACCTGGGTTAGAACAGAAACAAGTCAGCCAAAAAAATTTTTAAAAAGGGAGTAAGAATAATTTACGACGAAGGGATTATATGTGTACGTATAACTATGAACCTACCATATATGTAGTAGGTCTATGGTATAAATAAGCCAGATGAAACAATTATTTGTTAGAAATACCCATACGTTCCAAAGTAAAACAAATTAGCCTTTTGACAAGTCGGCGTGTCTGAATGGCAGGAAGGACTGACAATGGTCACACTCACTCAATCAGCGTCCTTTATCCAGTCGTTCTGATATGCAGACGAGAGGCCTTGTCAAAAGACTAAGTATAAATAACGGTGAAAGATACCCAAAGTGAAAGCTGAATAACCCATCAAGTATTACGGTAAAACAAAGACACTTCCAGAAAAATGCAATATTATATAAACATGGAAAACTATAAACAAAAATTATAACATTTAGCAACCAATGGAATTATCCAATGATATGCATTTTGTTTTCGTTGTTGTAAGTAGTGATGATTAGAATACAGTTATCTAGTCACAATAACGTTAAAGGCACAAAACCTCCAAGACAATTAAACGTATGTAATTCGCCAAACCAATTGATGTTTGGACATGAAAGCACCCTTTTAAACACGCACTTTAAACATGCTTTAAGGATGTAACGGTAACATAATACAGTATATTACTTACTTCATTTGAAACTTATATACTAATACTTATACTGATGTCATATTTATGATCACAAGATATTGATTTAATACAGCAACTTTTACAGATTAATACAGATTAATGCCGATTAATACCAAGTTCGATATTGATTTGAAATGAACTAATCTAACGAGAAAAAAACAGGAGTTGGTTCATTGGGAATCATATCAATTCCCATCACCTTTCTCCTACCGTGATCCTACTCTTCTACTGAGCGACCCTAAGTTCTCCTACCGTGATCCTACTCTTCTACTGAGCGACCCTAAGTTCAATTAGCCTTCTCCTACCGTGATCCTACTCTTCTACTGAGCGACCCTAAGTTCAATTAGCCTTCTCCTACCGTGATCCTACTCTTCTACTGAGCGACCCTAAGTTCAATTAGCTTTCTCCTACCGTGATCCTACTCTTCTACTGAGCGACCCTAAGTTCAATTAGCCTTCTCCTACCGTGATCCTACTCTTCTACTGAGCGACCCTAAGTTCAATTAGCTTTCTCCTACCGTGATCCTACTCTTCTACTGAGCGACCCTAAGTTCAATTAGCCTTCTCCTACCGTGATCCTACTCTTCTACTGAGCGACCCTAAGTTCAATTAGCTTTCTCCTACCGTGATCCTACTCTTCTACTGAGCGACCCTAAGTTCAAGTGTTTACTCTGGGCCCGGGGGCCCGATTACGGACCAGCAACATTTACCAAATTGGCATCATTGGCTCTAACTCTGCGATGTCGGTATGCTAAAAAAAAAACTGTAGCACAGCACATACTTCTTCCCTAACTCATTCAACCGTAATGTATTACCCAAACATACCTAGAGATCAGTGGAACTAAGGCTGGTCCTGGGACATGATCGTGCTTTCGCCTACTGGGCGCATGGTGACATGCAACAGGCAGGCCATCGTAGGCCCTATGTGAATACCACCTCACCTTGCGTCCACCCTGACCCAGGGGGCGAGAGCTCGTCCATGACCACTGATAAGACTATAGTTATAAATGCTTGGATAAACCATTATGGTGGAATGGGTACGGAAGGTGTGTGTGTGCTCTGCTACGTTCTTTTGAATGCTACGTTATTATAGTATGTTGACATCGATGAGTGAGAGGCAATGATTCCAATTACCATATAGTAAATGTCGCCGGACCGTAATCAAGCCCCTGCCCGCCCCCGGAGCTCACATGCATAGTACTGGTCTATAAGTCAAGGTCGAAACATCCATACCTGTTCATCAATATATGAGTTTTCAAATGCATTCCAATGTGTGAACGCTTAAAGGGATCTAGTAACGTTGTTGACATGTGCAAAAAGTGATGAATGGGTTTTGAGGTCGTATATTATGTCATCTGAGTATTGTCTACTATTGTGCGAAAATTTCACGTTAAATGGATGTTTGTAGTCTGCATACTCTAACTATTTCCAAGTCCTAATATTCTCAGACTAGAATATTAAACGGTTTTTTCTTTCATATGAGGCACCAATCTGGCAACTTTTAAATGTTGTCCTTCATAATGTGGACATGCAGTTAGGTATATAAGGTATGCACCCCCGAGTCCTGTGTGATTGTAAGCTGTGTGGGCACAATGAAATGTACGCACGACTAATATTATAACCATCAGTATAACAAACACTATTTATCCATGACGAGAAGGAACTACTTCATGTCATGAGTCATAACCAACATGATAGAAAATTGTTATATCCTTGATATAAATCTAGTTATCTACAAATATTTGTTTTGATACTATATTATCTTCAAAGTATATTTACTAGATACCCTCTTCAGAAGTCCTTGCGCCACGATGACGTCATTACAGGTATGGTAACCCATACTCCATTGTTGAACGATGTAATTGAAAAACGCAATCACACATTTATTTTCAGCCATCTGGCACAATAAAATGACAAGGAATATTCAAATTAAGAAAACACACACAAAATAACTTATTAATACAAGAGCCATTATACAAAAAAAGTACTCAATTAGAATGTCGTACAAAATTAAATCAGCCTCTTCAACACTTTCAAATCAAATCATTGTTATATTCTCAATAAATAATCATCAAAAAAGTACTTGTCACAGAGTTGGGCAAAGAAAACAAAATATTTGACCAGCGAATGAAGAAAAAAACCATTAATATAAAACCAGCACACTACTTTGAGCTACAATATCAATGTGGTGGACGGACACAATAATATTTGTTTATAGATAAAAACAAACCAACAAATTCAAAGGCAAAACGAACGGTGCATCATTTACAAGGGCCTAGGGTATTAAACGTTTTTTCTTTTTATCCGCAGCCCAAATGGATGTCATTTGATACATTTCTAAAATGCAATGTCTATTGTTGTTTATAGTGATATGTTCTTTTGTTTTAGTTAGGGCTGCAGTGTTATGTTTTATCTCAGTAATTGATAGTAATTGACAATCAAATGTGGTTTTGCATAATTCATGAATGTATAATTGATACACTTTATTGATTCATATAACTAAACGATTTTCAAATCAGGCTTACCTGAAACGTCAAATAATTGCATACCTCGAGAGCGTGGTGAAAGAGGCAAGGGCATACATGTACTGTCCACATAAAACTGCAAACAAGTATTTGGAAACTTGGACAAAACTACCGCCCCTGACATTATTTTACAACCATTATCAAGATGTCATGATAGAGGCACTGGATAAAAATAAATACATACTATTCAGCATTATTATCATTTAACAGTACTGCATCGTTGTATCTACCAAATTCACTCACGACTGATCAAAATATGCAAGGCATGGTAGCGACCAATAATGAAACGACTTCACCAAAAGTACAGCATGAATAATCGTCGCAAAAAAAGGCGATAGACCGTAAGTTCTACAACTTCGGCGATATTTCCATTAAACTTAATGATGAATGTACAGGAATGCAAGTATAATTCAAGTGAGAGTTACCCTCGAGAGAAATAACCACTTTGTTCCGAATACAAAGCTGCGTCATTCGGTCTAGACTGTGGAACTGAATGATTCTTGTTTGTTATTTGGCAAATACATGCATTTACCAACAGCTCCAATGATAGTATCTGTCACCCGTGAGAAGCATTGACAAATGAAGTAAGGCTTATTAACATTATGGTTGCGCCCTTTGTAGATAGAAGCTAAAACATAATGGCCGGTATTCTAAAGTCGTGACTAAGTCCTGTCTAACTAAACGGTTGTTTAAGTTTAGTCACGGCTAGGATAGACACGACTTCAGAATATCGGCCAGTGAGTGATTATGACACGAAGCATGTGCAGTTCCAGGAGGCTACATTCTGAACAGTCCTCTGTAATCCTTAAGCCACTAGAAAGGACTACTTTTCACCAAGGCTGCGACGCGGTCACCAAATCGTGAGTGATGACAGCTTTTTGCACACAAAATTGAAGCTTCTGCGGCATGTCATGAGTTGAAGGCACCCGCATAGAGGTTGACATTTTAGAAATCTAACGAGATGTGTAAAAAAAAAAGATAAACAACTGTGTTGCCACTTGCCAATATCGCGTCGCGTCGCATCAAATTTCCGAGAGCCACATTTTATGCATTTATTTACTTTAGATGCGGGAGCCGACGAGGAGTTTGTTAGGTAGGATCATCATTGTTTTTAGGAGGTGCGTATTAATGCTTTGTCCTTATGATAATGCAATGTGTCGATAACCAGACTTCATTCTCTTTTCATTTAGATGCCCATACAGGAGTTTTTGTGTCACTATTTGACGCAATCACATCTACGACCCGATCGCAACGCGTCGAACGTTTGAGCAACACAATCGTCGTTCTGAGTCGCGACGCAATCACTGTCGTCTCGATTTGCATGTTGATCGCAACGAGCATTTAGAGCTGCACGAGGATGCGGAACCCGTGGTCCGTCTGGTGGTAGTTTTCTTGTGAACGGGAGGTTATTGAAGTAATCGCAGGGAATCTCTGTAAGGTTATTGCATTGCGGCATCGAACGTAGGGGCGACGCAATCGTTCTGATCAGTCTGTTGCCGCTGTTGCGACGCGGCAATCACTGTTGTCACGAAGGGCAGGAGCCGTAGTGCATGTTGATCACGCCGAGCATGTGGAGCTGGACGAGGATGCGGAACTCGAGGTCCGTCTGGTGGTATTTGCTGGTGAACGGGAGGTTGTTGAAGTAGTGATAGGGAATCTCTGTAAGGTTATTGCATTGCGGCATCGAACGTAGGGGCGACGCAATCGTTCTGATCAGTCTGTTGCCGCTGTTGCGACGCGGCAATCACTGTTGTCACGAAGGGCAGGAGCCGTAGTGCATGTTGATCACGCCGAGCATGTGGAGCTGGACGAGGATGCGGAACTCGAGGTCCGTCTGGTGGTATTTGCTGGTGAACGGGAGGTTGTTGAAGTAGTGATAGGGAATCTCTGTAAGGTTATTGCATTGCGGCATCGAACGTAGGGGCGACGAAATCGTTCTGATCAGTCTGTTGCCGCTGTTGCGACGCGGCAATCACTGTTGTCACGAGGGGCAGGAGCCGTAGTGCATGTTGATGACGCCGAGCATGTGGAGTTGGACGAGGATGCGGAACTCGAGGTCCGTCTGGTGGTATTTGCTGGTGAACGGGAGGTTGTTGAAGTAGTGGTAGGGGATCTCCGTGAAGTTATTGCCTTGCGGCGTCATCTGGACGGGGAAGGGCCAGAAGCCGTAGAGATGCACCTCTTCACACATCGAGATGGCAGTGGTCATCATGTACAGACCTAGGGAGGGGAGAAGTGATTGATTATATGAAATTCAACTGAATGAATAGAATCAAACGAAACAGAATTAATCATTAAATGTCAAATATCATTAAATAGAAATGGACAGAAAACCGAACTGAAATTAATTCAATCGCAGTGAAATAAACAAATAAATAACTTAATTTATATCCACTATACGCTTGTATTCTTACACAACGGATATAGCAAATTTGTTCGTAAACAAGACCGATGTTACCCGAGACCACTGGTTTTTTTTACCGTATGTCCGAGACCGATTAAAAGTGAACCTTTCTGAATTTGAACCAATTGCAATCCCCCTAGCTCCGTGGCCTGGGAAGGAAGACTGAAATGAATTACTGAAGGAAAGGAAAGGGGAGGGGATGGTAAGTAGCGACAAAGAAAAAGAAGGGAGGATTAGGATAACGGGAGCATACGAAACTGGTAAGTCTGCTTTCATCTTGACCTACCAGTAGACGGCTTCTTCTTCATGCCCCGCCTTATCCAGAAATCCCACATATTGGCGTAGTGCGTCGGGTGACCAATGACGAGCTGCGCGTCGATACGATCGTGATAGCTCATGGCTTGGAGACAAGGCGGGACCAGCTTCGAGGATCCAAAGCAGGGGTACCACACGATGCCGTGATACTGCCTCATGTACTGCACGTACATCTCCACCATACTGTCGTTCTCAATCCCACCAAAACTACACAGAAACATTGGGAAATGGAAGACGATATTAATTATGTGCCATACAAAAAATATATACAAATTTCAATAAAGACATCAATCAAAGGCCTTTGAAAAGGCTTGCAGATGAGTTTCGATTAATTTCTGTAATCTGCGGCATACAGTATAGGTACCATACTATTTAACTGTAATGGCTAAAACTTTACAAACAAATATTTCTGTGAAACATTCATGGCCAACGGAACAGTTTTGACTAAGATGAACGCAAAATGTAAACAAAAATTAAACAAAAAATAAAAATAAAAATGGTGAATCGGAGGAGCGTTACAAGTAAAGCACTCATACAAAATCTACAAAAATAATATTTATGTTTTGATATTTTCAAAAAGCTTTTTGTCATTAGCGGCAGGCCGATTGACTTAGATACAAACACTATAACTGAAAGTTCATCTCCGTAATTAAACTATTTGCAATTTATCCCCCGACAACGTAAACAAGTACCTTGGTTTAAACCTAGAAATACTTACTGCTTGAATAGAATGCTTGGGTTGAATGTGATGAAGTCGGTCTTCAAACCAGCGTCCTGCCGGAACTCATCCAGTGGTGCCGCGTTGCATCTGGGTTGGTTCAAGATACCAATAAATGTAAATAAATGATGAATAAATGCATTAAGGAATTAATTAATGAATTAATAAGTTAATTAATTTATTGATAAAGACAAAAAATACATAATTAAATACATTTATAAAAAAATGAATAAGGGGAGAAGTATTATAGCCCCCTTCTCTAATCTATCATGTCTATGCCACTATTTTATCCCTTTCGGTGAAAGCAGAAATATACTATTACGTATTCATTTGTAATCATTTATAAGCAGATGCAGATGAAAACACATAGGTGTTATACAATTAAAATATAAACATGGGTACGTTGCTATAAAATGTTATATGATAAGATTGAAGTATTCACAAAGAATCACCATCTACAGATTTAAAAACATAACCTGATTCCTACTAGATCCTACAAGAGCTAACACAGGACCCACAGGTCCCCGCATACAATGGGTTAAACTTGGAGGACCACATGGCCTACAAGTTAAAGGGACAGTTTCCCCACCTGTTTACTTTTGATTAAGTTCCCTACACATTAAAACCGAATTTCATGTTATAAGGTATGTTATATTTTATCAAAGTTGGTACTGATGTAATATTGGTTTCGGAAGCTAACTTTTTATACACGTCTTCGATCTACATGTTTATTTCAAGTCATGGTTTTACCTGAACACGTAATCCATGTCGTCTATTTCGGCGCCACAGCTAGTGTTCCGAAGGGACCCGCTATTTCCGACCACAGCGCATCTCTTGTACTGCTTTTCTCCAATCGGAGATTTCTGCCATAAAAAAGCGGATAAAAAACATATTCAGATCAAGAATAACAAGAATACACCATTAACGGCCCGGTCACACCTCACTGGATAGCGTAAACGGATGCCCGACAGAATTAAAGTACATGTTTTAAATCCTCGTATGCGTTTCTTGTCCGTTGCCTGTCGGCCCCCTGTCAGGCGATGCATGTTAATCTCTCTTTGGAGACGACTTTCACCACAGGATAATTTGATTTCGCAAATGTTATATTTGTCGGGCATCCGTTAACGCTATTAAAGAAATTAAAGAATCAATCAATGAACGTCTAAAAAAACATGTTTAAATTCATTATTTGAAAAATGTAAGAAATAACATGAATACGAACATCAAATCAATGTAAATGAATGTTACTAAATTAAAGGTAAACTAAGGTAAACCAGAAATTAAGTTCTTGTTAACATTGTACTCATAATGACGACATAGACCCTTTAAAGGTTCTATGTCATGGAAATCACATTAAAAACATTTGTTAGCCTATCAGGGATAGTTTTTCACGTGGATTCCAATTACAATTAAAAAAAAATTCAATGGAAAAGTCAATGAAACAAGAAATCAACTTGAAAATTCAAATTGGGAACGCCCACAAAAAATGTATCCAGAGTGAAATTCTGCAAGTGACCTCATCTGTCAATCACAACTCAGTTACTTATAAAAATGAACAATGCACCTTCACCAAAGCTGAGCGCCTGCTGACAATAGTAATACATGATTTAATACACTACCAACTAACACACTTTCAATTTCGATAGCAGTTGCTATGTGAGAAAAGCCCAACCATAATTATGACAAGAAAGGCACTGACAAGATATGGTATGGAAGCATGCATGGCATGCTATTGTGGGCATATTCTTTTTGTCCTTCTCCTTTTCCATCTAATGTAAGCTGACCGGTGATGTCAATAGCTTATCAGTGCTTTTCTTGTCCTTATGATGGTTGAGGTTTTCTGACATACATGTAGCAACTGCTATGGAAATTGAAATTGTGTGAGTTGGAATTGTATTCAAAGATGTGATACTATTGTGAGCAGGCGCTCAGCCTGGGCGAAGGTGCATTGTTCATCTTACAAGTAACTGAGTTGTGATTGACAGATAAGGTCATAAACAGAATTTCACTCTAGAGTTTTTTTAAGAGGTGGGGCTAAGGCTTGCCTTAGCAAGATGAACAAAATAATTGCAAAAATATTTTAAAATCAACAAAACATATATTTCGGTTAAACAGTTTTCAAATATTTGGTGTATACACTAATACAGATGAATATAATTCAACATGTATTCGCATTACATGGCCCCTTTAAGTGGTATATATAAAAAGGTTGTGATCTAGTTCTACCAACCTCATGGATAAATATGCAAATAAATATGTTTTGTCATATACTCCTACAAGTTCATACAAACATTAACTTAGACAAACTAGACACAAGTTTTCATTGACAATTAACTCCCCCTAAACGTATTTTAGGCTAAATTGAAACGAATGTAGCAAGGAGCAATTTGAGGAAATTGTGGTAGGAGTCGTCCATCGATATCTTGGACTGACGATGTAAAGGGAATAGAGTTGTAGGACGTGCTCTCGTGAAGGCTGCAGCGGTGCTGTATTGCGCCACCGTAAGTTGGTGATGATGAAAGGCTGAAGTTAATAATTGAGCACCATTAATGGTAGACAGAAAAATCCATCTCGTTATGGAGGGGTCCTTTAATATTATGACGTCATACTATATAATGGAGAGGGAATAAGATGTAAAATAAGTGTAAAATGATAATGAAACAAGACACAGTCTCAGTGGACCTAACCCTCGGAATATAGACTGATTTTTCGGTCTACTTTAATGGGTACATCATGTTGAGACTACTTCCAAAAACTGTATGATTTTAAACGAACAAGTATGTGTATAACGAATTCAATAAAATTGAGATTGATTTGTAGACAATTAAAGTGATCCATTAACTTTGTACAATTTCAACCAAAATCACTTGGAGCTTTCCCACTTCTATTTATTTTGTTTGGCTTTAAAGGTAACAGAAGAATGAAATGGGTTTTGATTTGTCAAATGTCTCCAGTATCATGTATATATTTAAGATTTGATTTGAGAGTGTCTATAGACGGTTTCCAACCATAGTCAAGAGTATCTGAATTCGGATACCCAATCGTCCATAGTATCCGAATTCGGATACTTCACGCGAATGATCGGGATAAAATCAGGCATGTATTGTATTTGTTTTTACTAGGTAAAGTGTATTCCTTTTCTATGAAATTTGCACATATAATTCTCATGACTCTTACAATGAAATTGGTATATGACTGAAGTTTCAAACATTACTTTTGGGGGGAAATATAAAGTTAGTGGATCACTTTAAAATAATAGACATGTAAATTACCCTGGGTAAAGTCGACATGAAATTTTCGTCGACAACAAATTGCTGAGGAAACATCGTTTTGATGGGTACGTAAGTCGGTATCTCCTCCCCAATCCTGACATTCTCTTGTGTCATCACCAGGTAATGGAGGGTTGAATTGGGCGAGGCGTCTATCTCTTTCCTGTAGGGTTTACAAGGACAAATATACAGATAAATAAATACATAACCAGTAAGTTAATAAATAAATATAATACTAATAACAATGATACTAGTAATGATGATAATGATTATTATTTAATATGATAAAGGAAGAAAGCAAATACTAAACAAAACAGAAAACAAATAAACAAATATATAATATGTTGGATATAATTGCTAAGACGGGGGAATTTAAAAGTCATATATCGCACCTCGTAGTTATGCACTTTTGTCTTATTGTCTTAAAGCCAAACTGAATGTCTAATTGAATGTGTTCTTTCAAGACAAAAGGACAATTTTGAAAATAGGGAATCGTTTTTGATGCACTTTACAACAAGCTTAAAGGGATAGTTGAGTTTTAGTAAAAAGAATAGAGTTTTGGTCAAACTAAATGTTAGTAACCAAAACCTGCACGATCACATTACAAACTAATAGTTATAACTCTACCATGCTCGAAAGGAATGAAAAATTACAAATGACTATATAAGTAAAAAGCCTGTTATCATTTTTTTTAAAGAGCTGTTTAAACTAAAGAGGGCGCTTTCAAAAAATGCATTTGTTTAAACCATTTTAAATAAAATATTGTGCATGTGATGTTTTGTTAAAAATAATGATTAGATAGAGAGATAATCAACAACTATCTAAAACCTATTTTTAAATTTTTTGAAAAGAGGAAGCATTTAAAAACGAATTTTAACGCCTGGTTCAAAATGATCGAATACTTGGGGGGCCCCACATTTATTACAAATGGTTATGTTTATGGATATTTCAGCCGTTTCTGAACCGATTTTGATCAAATAAAGTTTATTCTGCCATTACAATTGTTTGCTCTTTCAAATTTGACACTCAGTTTTTCATTATCTCACAACAAAATTATTTTGTGTAGCGCCCTCTCTACCAAAACTCAACTATCCCTTTAAGAAGGAAATTTCGAATAACAAACATAGCTAAGATTAAATAAACAAGATCTCTATCGACGATACATGACACTTCCTTAGCCTTGCGTGCCCTTGAATCGGTCATCATACATTGTCATATGTAATATTGATCGTCGAATCGGGAGAGAAGTTTCACCAAGTTTATTTTCTGGATCAACAAGGAAACAAATCGGTAAACTGATCATTCGTTGTAATTGAAGAAAACGAAGGATACCAAAACACGGGAAAATATAGTCATAATAAGTTATGCAGGTGATACTTCGTATATATCGTTGACATTTTGAAAAGGGGAACTACGATAGTGCGAGGCATTTATGATCTATTTGGGGGGATGTAAAATATCGCAATTTAATTGTGTCCCACGGATTATTAGAAAAAGATTTAATTTCCTTAAAAGATTGACTAGAAACCATATTAAAAATGTCTGAGTAATGCCATAAATAGTTTAAAGTTATTATTATTCACGTTTATTTTTATCGTATTTCGCGAACGTTTACTTTGTTGCAGGTATGTTGTAAAAGCAAAACTATTTTCCCCATTAGATATTCGTGTCACGTACATTTGCAAAAATATGATCCATTAACTCTGTAAAAGTCAACCAAAATTCCTAGAAGCTTTTAAATATCTCTTGTGCCATATTGCTTGGCCATGATAACAGAAGAATTAATTGGGTTTCTATTTTCAAATATTTCCCTTATGTTAGATTTGTGTTAGGATTGACGATAAACGCTAGTCAAACTCAATGAGTAGGTGATACAATCTGATAAATATTTTCCCTTTCTTCATTTTCTTTGAAACTATCGCACTTAACTCATAAGTGTCATACAATGATATTTGTATATCTCAAATATCACTATTGGAAAAATTTGATGAAGACCAATATTGAAAAACAATAATCGCAGAGAAATTATTGGTTTTTATTTGGAGCCGTTTCACCTTCCAGTCATTATTATAATAACATCACATTGTTTGTCTATTATAAAATCGCCAAACATCGTTTGCCGTCGATCAATATGCGCTAAAAAAAAATAACTAAGAAAGTCATTTTAATAAACTAACAACTACACAGTTCCTCCGGAAGAACCGAAATACTCAAGTTTCTCTTCAATCGAGGTGTCACTTAAAAATACGAAAACTGGAAATTTTACAAAATAATAACCATGAATTGATATGATATCTACCATGTCTACCGTGATGGGGAAAAGGGTCAAATTACTCCACGTTGTAATATTCGCATTTCGAAAGTAAATCCACCTTTTTTCTCTGATATCCCAGAGAAAATATGGAATTGCAAAATCAAAACAGGTTTGGTCAATTTGTATTTGTTCAATCCTATGCCGACACGTTTGCCATCGATGAAAGCAGTTATTAAGAGTGGTGAAGTGTGACGTCATAAAAAAATCTATTTTTAGAATTTCCACATTTGAACTTGATTTTCCGAAAGAGCGTAACAAATAATGTCGAAATGCTGAAAATCAATTGAATATGTTAAGTATTGGCTGAGATATGCCCATCCGAATGATTTTGTTTTCCAATAGGGAATCAGTGTTATTAGTTGCTATGTTCGTAACTTGATGAACCAGCGTAATATAACACTGTTTTCCTATTCAGATTTTAAAAATATTTGGATGGGCATATCTCAGCCAATACTTAAGAAATTCGATTGATTTTCAGCATTTGAACATTATTTTGTATGTTCTTTCAGGAAATGACGTTCAAATTTAGAATTTCTAAAAATAGATTTGTATGACGTCACAGCTTCGGTACTCTATTTGCCTCGTTTTTGAGGATGTAATTACACCTTTAATTGTTCAAAACATCGTTCAAAACAAATTGATGACGCAAATAAATGAAGATCGAAACCGAAATCCACATGAAGACAAAATGGTGAACACTTCAATTATATTCTTGTCGGGATTGAGGGCACTTATTGCGGACAGTTAACGCAGGAGCGGAGAATGGAGGATGGAAAAGGAGGAGGAGGCGATGTGAGGAGGAAGGGAGAGACGTCAGAAATAATAACAGTTATTGTAATGAACCGATCGTTGTCAGTTCATAGAAAAAAACATTACGTGAGCCACATTGACTGTTCTGATTAATGAAACCTTACAATTTACCATATTGTTATGTTCCTTTTAAATTCAATTTAAATTTTTGTCTCATGTTATGTGCTGTTCTTGTTTTGCATGACTGTCTCCGAACGAGTCGGATATGCATGAAATGAGAGTTTATAATTATGCCAAAACCAATCAACGCTAGTTTTGATATTTTAGGATTTACGGGTACCATAACACGGAATAAAATGTCTTTTAAATAATGCCTTATACTCATTTCATATTAGGTATATTTTAAAGGAATGTCCGTTCTGCGGTGTATTCTGAAAATGATTTAAAGCTAAAATTTATTGTATATTATACGTCACTAAAATATTTAAGCAAAAGCGGTATGCTAAAATATATTTTAGTGACGTAGATACAATAAATTTTAACTTAACATCGTTTTTAGAATTCACCCCCTGGTCAAACTCTCTATATTTTCTTCAATTATTGAATGAATGTGGGGCCCCAACATTAATTCCAATCGGATATACTGTAAATAATATTGATATTGTAGCCGTTTCATAACTGATTTTGGTCAAACAAAGTGTATTTTGTCTTTACAAATTGTTTTTTTTTTCTTTCAATATTACACGTAGTTCATCATTACTTCACAGCAAATCGTTGCTATACACCAAAACTGTATTTATATATCTTACAAGATATGGTTTACAGTATAACACAACTTTTCTTACTTTGTTTTTCAGCAGGTTGTATCGCTATCTCGAATTGGTAAAAACTGTTTGATCAGTTTTAGCATTTAAACCCTTCATACGTGTTCAGTCCGTATATATATATGATGCATGTCTCCGCCGACTTAAAAAACCAACATCACCCCAGAGGTTAAAAACAGGAACACAACAATATTGGCATGATTGGGGTAAACAGAATCTCACATCATGACAAAAATAAACTTATTCTGAGGGGCGGGATAATAACTTCCAGCTGCATTCTTTATCAAAGTGGCAACAGTACTTGTACTGAAACAAGATATTGCTTGTATTTACAGTCAACTGAAACAAGATATTGCTTGTATTTACAGTCAAGTTTCCTTGCTCCTTGACCGGTCTAATGATTGGACCAACTATCAGAAAGATACCGGTAGACATACACATTAAAGCGCTTCCGTTATAATAGTTATAGTGTTCTTTGTAAATGTTTGAGATAGCCGCAGTCTTGATGCATTTTGATGGATCAATAACAGTGCTTATATTTCACAGTCTTTGTGTTCCTAGACCAGGTTTATTATTTGGGTCAAATATTATTGTTTCACTTGATATACGAGGTGAAAGATACCGGTAGATAATAACTAAAGTGCCCCAGTTTGAAGAACGATCTCCTGCGGATACGTAAATGACAGATATGAGACGAGACAAAGGTAAAGTACAAATCGATATGAGAGTTATGATCAGAATATAGGACAATGCAAGATAAGTTCTCTTTAACAAACCGTGAAAGTCTGCTTCTGGAATGCGTCCTATTATTAGTACCATTCCGGGAAAAGGATATAAAGGTCATTTTTTATTTTTCGTGTAACTCTAATATAATGTACATGCAGATTGATTGCTAATATAATAGAATGGTAATTTTATTCACAAAATGTATATCCTTGTTGACATATATTATCATATTGAAGGCATACTAGAGGCGAGGCGTAACTAGCGTATATCTTCAGTTTTGTATATATAATACCATATACTTATTTTAGAGAATGTGTAAAATAAACTATCGCCTTATTTCACCGGAGATTCATTGATTGGTTGGTATTTTCCCTGCAAAAAAAAAGAATACAAAATACAGCTATTTACAATTGTTTAACAATCGGCTGGATATGCCTTATTAACACTTAGCATAATATGCATTATATGCAATCACACATATATACATGTACATTTATTTTAAAGCATGTATTGTTTTAGATACATAAAATAATTGTATACCTAGCTCATCTATAATTGAAATATATATTAAAATCTATATCAATAATATAATGTGTACAACCAGTCAGTCCCCCGTAACATCACAATATAAAATTATTCGTACGACTACATGTATAATTAATCTAATAATTATGTAAATTTGTATTTAGGCATTTATTGATTTCTACACATGGGGTGAATTTCAACAAGGCTGATTTTCAAAGGTATCTAAGATTTTAAAAAATAAAAATAAATAAATAAAAAACAAACATTATAATATATATACACATAAATATATACATTATGAAGTACAGCAATAAGAATAATAACAACTTGAAAACTAATACAAGTATAAAGTAATGTTAAAATGATCATTCACGATGCGTTATTGTACGATCAATAAGTTGATCGAATAGTATGGGACCCACCCAGGGGGACCCAGGGGGACCCAGGGGTTACGCAGAGAGTGTGCAAAGAGGGTATATGTGTTCATGGGGGGACAAGTTCCCCATGAGGGAGGCGACTTCTTCAGTTGTATTTTCATCACGGTGGTAATTAAAGGGATCTAGTAACTTTGTTGACATGTGCAAAAAGTGATGAATGGTTGATAAACTGTGTATACATTGTTGTAATCTGACGTGTCCACTAGGGGTCATTCCATGTCAAATCACCCAATGGATTTCATCGCACCCCCTTCGAAATTGCTAATATTTGGTATGTATGATATTTCAACCTTTCAAAGCGCAAATATTTCAGTTTTAGCCCAATCCGCCCAACGGTTTTGGCGCTATGGTCGATTCTTCTGGGGGAGTTTTGTCAAAAATGGGCGTGGGCACCGTTTTTCAAATCGCCATTGTCCGTTAACCGTTGGGTCAATTTATTTTGTAATGGTGTCATTGGACTGGGGATGTTATATGCAATCCATTTATGCCATTTGTTTTCATGCATGAGCGAGTTTGGATACGATAACCTTTGACCTTAAGACTTCGACCTTCCGTTTTACCTCGTGGATCGAATAATTTTGATAATTTTTTTGGCTTAATTATTGGCTTGATATAATTTCTACAACATATGAAAGAATTGGAGATGCATTATTTCTTGTTTTTTCTACAGCTCCCTTCTAAGTTTGCAAATTTCATGTAAAATTTAATTATTTTAGACCTACACCCATGTCCAAGAATTCTATAGGGATGTATTGTATGTAAAAGACCTTTTCAAAGTCATGATTAGAGCCTATTCACACCCTGGCTCACCACTGTTAAATGGACCTGCTATAATCCCCATACAATAGCAATCCAGACAAATGGCATTATAATGATACCACATGTTCCCACCCTGACAATGGCCCTGTTGCAGAAAGAGATAAATCAATTGTGAGTCAGATCAAATGTTCTAAATGCACAAATTTGATTGGTTGAAACGTAGAAAATGTCTCTCTATGCAACAGGGCCTAGGTGTAGATCTTTTTTTGAATAAAATCTTTCAAGTTCAAGTTCAAATTGCAAACTTGTACATCAATCATGAAAGCAAATATCTACAGGTATCCCTTTTCAATCATGTACTTCTACGGCAGGCCGTGGGGCGAGAATGTCTCAGTGTTCCGAGGATCGCTGGAGACGAAAAAGTAGCAAATTTAGGAAACGACATTGCCTCAGAAAAATGGCCCTATAGGCTATAGGATCCAAACGCCTTACCAAAAATCAATGCTCATGGTATCATTTTGTTGGAAAAAGAATGTTCTACCCAATCAAACAAAAAACAATGACATTTGGTCGATGGTGTGGATGAAATTAACGATCGTATGTGTTGCATCCTTTCTGGGCCACCCTGTATATTGGTCATATACGAATACAACAATGCATTAGAATTCTAAGTGAATTTTGTGGATTTGGAAAATGTTACTATAGATCCCTGGCCAGGGCAAGATATCAGACGGAAACAACCTCTACTTTTACCCCTCTTGGCTACGTCATTTTGATGAACAATTATATATATTTGTTCAAGTTAAAGGGATCTAGTAACTTTGTTGACATGTGCAAAAAGCGATGAGTGGTTGATATAATGTATACTGTAATGAATATTATAATGTAATGAGCAAAAATGCAAAGTGACATTCACTAACTCATTGCACTCACTTTGTACACGGTTCTGACGATCCATTGGATAATTTGACATCTGAACAATTCAATCGTAAATATCTTTTTAACGAAAGGGAAATTTGAGAAACCGAAACCTGTCCCATGATGTTTTTGTTAATAAGAATACAACAAGGTATGAGGGAACCGCTATAATTTCAATTGGATTTTGAGGATTTGGACAATGTTACTAAGAAAAATCAACGATTTCTTTTTTGTACTTCTGTAAAAAAAAAAAAAAAAAAAAAAAAAAAACAATCATAATCATAATCATAATTGATTATAATAAAAATGTATAACAATTACAGTAATAATCATAATAATATAAATAATAATGATATTAATAATAATTATTTGGATTTGAAATTATGGTAGGCCATTCGTAGCCTATGTAATATGAAAACATTTACATTCAAATGCAAATGTGAGAGTTGGGACTTACATTGTGAGAGTTGGGACTACATTTCTTGGAGTAATTTTAGATGATACTTTATCTTTGGAAAATCATAGATTGTATATTAAGAATAAGATTTTAAAAAACATTGGTATTTTATGTAAATTACGCTTGTTATTACCAGAAAAGGAATTTTTTATGCTGTATAATTGCTTAATTTTGCCATATTTACAATATTGTAGTTGGAAAAACTAAATTAGATACTTTATATGAACTCCAAATGAAGCTTTAAGAATATGTACTAACCAAGCTCATTCACTTCCTTTGTTTTTTCGTTTGAACACTCTCAATATTTATGATATTCATAAAATTCGAACTGCCACATTAATGTATTGTGTTTTTAATAATTTGTCACCAAACAATATTTCTAAAATGTTCCTTTGCAATAATGTAATACATTCATATAAGTTATAACACTCGCTCAAGTAATACATATCATTATCAAAGGTCAATACCCAAGCAATATTATACACTATGTCAAACATAATGGTCCACATATTATATGGAATGAATATATCGAATGAATTTAGAAGTTGCACTCTTCAGTATGCATTCAAAGCTCAATTGAAGAGACTATTAATATCTTCATATTCAAAGTAACTCTTGTAAAGATAGCCTTATGTTATTATGTTCTTACCCATGTAATGTGTGCATCGTGTGTGAGTGTGTGTGTGTGTGTGTGTAATTATAGGTTTTTAACATTCACTTTTTTATGAATGTTGACTGTGGTTGGCATGGTCATGCCATTGATGCAATGATGCATTGATGTATTGATGTAGTGGTTATTATGGCGGTATCGGTAAACGCATATAGGGACGTTGTGATATGAGGTTGTTGAGGAGGGGAGACCGAAGGAAAACAATACACACAACAAAAGCAACAGCAACATAAACATCCGCAAGGAGGATGAGGAGAAAGGAGAAGATCAACAAAACAGCAACACAAACAACAATAACATCGAGGAGGATAAGGAGGAGTAATGAAGAAGATCGACAAAAACGGCAACATACACACAACAAAAACAACGAAGAAGAAGAAGAAGAAGAAGAAGAAGAAGAAGAAGAAGAAGAAGAAGAAGAAGAAGAAGAAGAAGAAGAAGAAGAAGAAGAAGAAGAAGAAGAAGAAGAAGAAGAAGAAGAAAAAGGAGAAGAAGAAGAAGAAGAAGAAGAAGAAGAAGAAGAAGAAGAAGAACAAGAACAAGAACAAGAACAAGAACAAGAAGAACAAGAAAAACAAGAACAAGAACAAGAAGAAGAAGGAAGAAGAAGAAGAAGAAGAAGAAGAAGAAGAAGAAGAAGAAGAACAAGAACAAGAAGAACAAGAAGAACAAGCACAAGAACAAGAACAAGAACAAGAACAAGAACAATACAAGAACAAGAACAAGAAGAAGAAGAAGAAGAAGAAGAAGAAGAAGAAGAAGAAGAAGAAGAAGAAGAAGAAGAAGAAGAAGAAGAGGAGAAAATGAACAACAACAAACATTATTATCAACAACAATAACGAGAAGAAGGAGGAGGATGAAGAGGAAAAGACGGAAAAGGAGAAGTTATTGCGCTGATACTATAGCAATGTACTCTGTGCATTACAAAGCGTTGAAAAGGAGAAAGATCTATAGACGGAAGAAAAAATACGTTTTTTACAATCCAATTAATATACATATTTGTAGACGTCATAAGTGTATGCTTGTATCTGTATACAAGCATACACTTCTGACGTCCAGAATGTCACAACGTACAGTTTGGTTGCTAAGTTGATCTGGCCAGTCTTCCAATATAATACTGAGTCATAATACTGAGAGTACTAGTATATCATAATGGAAGTAGGAAACGGTTACGTAATATTACGTCACTTTATGCATGGTCGTTGTAGCGTTCTGTATCGTGTACATTTATCTATGCACAAACGCCTTGCATTATAATTGTCTTCGTGCAATTATAGAGTAACCACATCTACAAATGGTACAATTGCGTGCATTTGTTTCACAATGTAGTATCACATGTATCATTATCTTATAATTTTATTGAATCTTCAAAATTAATTTGTATACATCTTGTTTTTTTTTATTTACATGGAGGCTTATATCAAAAGGTCTCATATTTCATTTCCTGTATTTATAATCATTTCTTTTGTCATTATGCCTGCCAATTTTCTATAAATCTACCATGCACCGCTAATATGACACCAACCAAAAATGTCATGGTTCATTCAAAGTACTTTCCAGTATACTCTTCGAATCATTTTTAATTAGTTAAATTCAATTTCTAAAATCGGATACTTAAACAAATTTACCCATATCTCTATAGTAAACAGAACGTGAGGGATCCAATATAATTATTGAATGATATATATGTCAATACATACATAATTATTTACATATAAGAAGAAAGGTAATCAATTGTGATTAACATTTTTGCATTTGATGATAAATTATTCATAGAAAGATTGAAACACGTGAAAAGGATGCACTGAAAACATATCTCGTATTGCATACAAAATCAGACGCCAGATTTTTCAACCTGCTTTTGAAAATATTCATTAATTATGTAAAGTTGAGTGTTAATTACTAATATGAGCATTCTCTTCATAAATAAACTTGTCCATGGCATGCGCATGCATGATAAAAGGAATGGGTGTTTATACTTTTTGCTGTACTGGCCCATTCGGGCAAGTAAAATATTACATTTTGAAATTGTACTTGCCCAAATATAAAATGTACTTGCCCTCTTACGTCTAAATGAGATTAGCACATATGCAATCACATTGTTCTCTTGTAGTTGAACAATTATTTAGTTGCCCGATTGGGCAAACCATCTAGACAATTTATGGAAATGTACTTGCCCGACACCACGTTTTACTTGCCCCGGCCCGGGCAAGCAGACAAGAGCTAGTGTCGAGCCTAGATGCAATTGAATCTATAGCGCATCCGTTACTTTTGTCAAAATTGTACATCATGTTCATGTATATAGATTTATGTCCTATTTGCTAAATTATTCACTAAGTGCAACAAAAATACTAAGAGTTTTATTCAACCCGAGGTAGCTGCTCGTCGTATGGTTTAATTGTGTATGGTAAGTATATAGACTATAATTTATCAATATAATTTTGATTCTGATATTACCGCACAATGAATATCACTCATGTTTAATTTGTTATATTAAATATGTGAATATATTATCATGGTATAACTACTTCCCCACACTGGCAACAAAACTTATGCAAATTAAGACCTCAGGCTTACAGATAGTTGATTGTACTTTTATCATAATTACCACCCACTGAATGTCGTGTTTCTTTTGTGAAACTCAATATATGAGTACAGTATCATGGCAATGGTAAATTAAGCAATTTCAGACCCTATACGGATACATGTATATAATTAGGTAAGCATGATTAAAAATTACTAGATATTCAATTTAAGGGAGATATTTGTCAAAATCCACAAAACTTACTAAGTACTCTAGCGGTTATCATATACCTCGTTGTATTTATATTACCAATTTAAGCATGCTGGAACAAGTTTCGGTTTTCCATATTTCTATTTCGTTATAAACATATAATATGATTGAAATGTTAGAATTGGAATGTCTCTATATGTCTCTATATATCTAATTTTATGCACATGTCAACAAAGTTATTAGCTATACAAGCCAGAGATGCCAACCTCTTGACACAATAAAACAGACTGAATATCCTAAAAAATCCGATTTTGGAGAGAAAAATCAGGTTTTCACGAAAACTCGACATAAACATTGGCCCGTTGGCCCCAGGCCTTTCAAATGTCCGGCAAATGTTTTACTGGTATTAAAGAAAGGGCAAGTAAAATGTTTGCTTTTTCATTAACATTTGCAGCCAACCTCGAGGTAGAAAACTCATATTTGTTTTCACAAAGCCAATTTGTGCAACAAAAATACTCTATGGATGTATGCGTTAATTTAAAAAAAAAGTTGGTTCAGTCGATCACACAACGAGCTTATGAGTTATTTTTGCCATTTTCTGACCGTTACTCGAATGGGGGGGAATCTGATTTTTTTTTTTTTTTTTTTTTTTTTATCGGATTTTTGGGGCTAAGAAATCGTACTGTCGTATTTTCATCAACAAAACGTACTAAATACGATAAAATCGTACTGGTTGGCATCTCTGCACAGCTATACAAAACATCTCACATCAAGTTTCCATTCATGAAAATGCACATATTTTATATTATAATATTTCTATAGTGATGCAAATATCGATGCGATGTCGTATATGTTGGGCTGGTAGTACGTACATCAATGGATGGTCTAGTGACCGTTCGATGACGCGCCAAAGAAACCTTTGTAATTGTATGCATGGGAAAGGGTCGAGGACACGGTTATTGTTCTGAATTTATACAATCGATTGTGTGAGAAAAGGAGGAAAGAAGAGATATGTCAAATATGTATTGCAAAAGGGGTATACGCTTATTACGAGTGCAGCCATACACACTGTATACCATATGTCCCTGGCCAGTATTTTGCTTAATTATTACGTCCTCTCATTGCTGTAAAAGATTTTTCACCGTAATTGGTAATTGTAATAGGCGCAGATAGTCTACCGAAACGTATATCTGATATCCTCATATCATCAGTAAAAAACATTGGAGTGAGCCAAAAAGAACTGAAGTTGGGGGTTAGTGCATTTTGGCTCTAAGTAGTTCCACTTGTGTTTTATAGATCTATCCAAAATAGGTAAAGAAACTCAAGAAAGTGTACATGTACAGTACTTCTGCCAGCCCACAACAAACCTCTAGTAAAATGAATTTGATGACAACGACCATGCATGATGGAAACAAAATCTGTATTATTTTGCCTTTTGGAGCCCCTTGCCCCCCCCACCCCCCCCCCCCCCCCCCCCCACCAATAACAAAAATATATACATATAATACATATATATAATACATTAATGAATCAATCAAACAACCAATCAATCAATCAATCAATCAAGCAAGCAAGCAATCGATCGATCGATCAATCAATAAATAATGTGTATAATGAAATGGCTACCATGGTTACTGTGACTCACCTGAATAAATGCAGATATTCTTTGTTTAACTTCCACTTGTATTCGCCTAAGAGTTTCGTGTAGAGATATATCCTCTCCGCATCGCTGTTCTTGAACAGCCATAAATGCTCAGTGAAATTCGTCGACCTGCGGCAAAAACATAAACAAAGAAGACAAATAATTGATATGATGAGGATGATGATGATGATGATGATGATGATGATGATGATGATATTGATGATGATGATGATGACGATGACGATGATGATGATGATGATGATGATGATGTAGATGATGATGATGATGATGATGATGATGATGATGTAGATGATGAGGATGATGATGATGATGATGATGATGATGATGATGATGATGATGTAGATGATGATGATGATGATGATGATGATGATGATGATGTAGATGATGATGAGGATGATGATGATGATGATGATGATGATGAGGATGAGGATGATGATGATGATGATGATGATGATGATGATTATGAAGATGTAGCTTTCTGCTAAGTCGACTTGCGCCTCTATGTATCAATCATACATGTAGGCGCACGGGCAATTTTTTGTCACGGGATAATAATAATGATAATGATAATAATACTAATAATACTACTACTACTAATAATAATAATAATAATAATATTTATAACACTGCTAATGATAATATTGATACATTTGTAATAATAATAATATCTTCCATTTATTATATAGTACCTAACAATTAAATGATCATCTTTCTAGGTCCCCATATAACCCATACATTTTGAGTTGTTTTTTTTGTTTCCACTGTGAATTATAGCAAGTCTTTGAACGTTCATATATATGTAAGCAACAGCTACCATACACCAACATTTGCAATCTAGACATAATCATGGCTAATTAATCAAATGTGAATGAACTTTCAACGTGTGCACCTGCCGATGTGCTCAGTACGTGCTTCACCGTCATGACCTTGTCATTTTGTAAATTTCGACGATTGTGCATGTTGATAAATTGGTTGATACATTTAGTAGAATATCTGCCACAGTTGTTATTACCAGGCCGAAAAAGATACAGATGAGCCGATGAAAAGAGTTATTGCGACCCCAGTCAGTTCAAAGATGGAAAATATTTCAATGCAGGGATATCAAACGTGCCTATAGTCATGCTACATAGTCAAACAAATAAAGAGGGTTTCAAATATTATACCATAATCCCTTTTGAAAATGGCAGTAATAATACATTCTAATCTATTATTACGATTTAGGAATTGAAAGGTAACCGATGAAAGGAACCAGGGTAAAGGACGTACAGTGTCGTAGCCAGGATTTTTTCAAGGAAGGGGGAGGGGGGCGGGGGGCTCCATCCTGCAATGGGCTCCAACCTGCGAGCGCGTATTAAGCGCGAGCTGTTTTGGGCCTGCCTTACATGCCGTGGGGCCTCTGGAAGGTGTCCAGGGGGCGGAACCCCCGACAAAAAAAAACAATAAATAGACCCCAAAAAAGCCTGAGAGGGAAGAAGGAGTGGGGAGGGGGGTCTCGAACCCAGGAGCCCCCCCCCCCCCTTCGCTACGCCAATATATGGGTACGTGCATATAACTGTGGATGAGTACCTATGCATGTCGGGACCATGTTATGATTTTGTTCTTTCTAGTCGCATGATTGCATGATCTCAAAGAGTATTGTTCAAATAATACAAAATCTCCAATTCAACATGTTCAATGATGCGTGAAGTCTAGAGCGAAACGAATTGCGATGCACATAAATGCGCTAAAATTTTCATTTGACCTGATGGCTTTCGGTAAATACACACTGTTAAAACGCTGTGTAAACAAATTCAACAACCGCTGTTTGACATAATACCATCCGACTGTTGTTGAAAACATTCAACAACTCCAGTTGTTTAAAGTTCACACAACTGTTGTTTTAATTTTTTCAACAACAGTTGTTTAGAATAAATTTCAACAACCCTGTTGTTGAAATAGCAAATACAAAAAAGACATAGCGGCAAGGTCGGAATCGAACCGGGGATATTTAGGTTATAAGCCTCACTCTCTATCGACTGCGCTATCTCGGTTCGCTTGGTTTGCAATGGGACAAAATGGGTTTTGACGCGGTGATTTTGCGGTCGAAACTATCACGTGATTTAACGCAACCCTTCTTTATTCAACTTATAATGCTACACCTAAAGTTGTATGAAAAGATTTAACAACCATTTTTACACAGCGTTTTAACAGTGCATGCAATATATGAATTGGCAAAATAACAATGTTATCATAAAATATATTAAATATATATAATATAATATAAATTTCATCAAAATTCCTTATCCAAAATAATCAAATTGAAAAAAATACAAATACAAATACAATAAGGTATGGGTGAAATTGAATCCAAAACGAGCAACGTATAAATATTAAATCAAAATAGGCGGTGATAATAATACAACAAAATTACATAAATAAATAAATAACATTCACCTTGTAGGCTTGAGCAAAGATCTATGTGGGGCCGTGGTACTGGGGTGTGTATGCATGTATTAGCATTATTTTTTATTCTTTATTTTATTATATTTATTTTGGAATTAGTTAGTCTTAAAAAACATGTTTCGATTGTATAATTTGAACGCGCACGTAATAGATTTGTATTTATTTATTTATTCATTGGTATAATTTTAATTTTGTTATGTTATGAAATTGTTCATAATGTTTGGCATGTTCCGTTTTCTTTCTATTTTGTTATGATTTGAACAGCCCTGATGAAGTCCAACACCATGGACGAAATATTGGCTCAATATATTGAATTAAAAATACGAGCTACGCCTCGCCATTAGTCTTTTTTTCTACACAAATACATCTGTGCGCCAGTTGTCATGGTGATAATTCAATTTGAATTTTTACGCTTCTGTATAATCTACGTCAGTGACGTGAGCAGTATTTGCAATGTACAGATATTAACTGTCTAGAGGGGCAATATAACATTTGAGATCCTCGAGGGAAGTTATATTTTTGTCGAGGGACATTCTATTTTTCCGAAGCGCGTAGCGCTGAGGAAGAATATAGTATTCCGAGACAAAAAATATAACTCCCCAAGGGAAATGAAATGTTATATATGGTTCCCGAAGGAAAAAGTCAATATCTGTTATATTATGATGACCTATATAGATACAAATCAAAATAAAATAGAAATTTGGTGTTGAAATAAAGTTATGGACAAGGGAAAATCATTAAATTAAATCGAAATCCTTCCAGTAGAACAGATGTGTTGTTATCAAAATGCTGCGCAAAATGCTCCTTTATTCGACCTTCCTTACAAATTTACTTTCGGATCGCGCAATCTCCGTAGAGAGCTTGACAACACTGCGCGTGCCAGGATGCTAATACGCGCAAAATTGTTCATTGTCATACCTATTGTTACGTCATACCTCTGCTCTGGATATAACGGCGTTATATTCAGAGGTATGACGTAATTTACGTCATGAATGAAAATATAACGCTTCTCATCCTTGTAGCGATGGTCACGTGACAGCATTTTGACCAATCGCACATCAGTATCTATATAGGTCATATAATATTCAAGGTTAATTCATGAAAAGCACCTTCTCGACCCGTAATATACGGTATACGTATATGGCCCGTTGCAGAAACAGTACAGTGCAATTACAATTGTGAAGTTGCAATCAATAGCAAGTCAGACAAATGCGAATTTGAACTACTAGTAATCAGTTTTCGCATTTAGTCACATGATCTGACTTGCAATGAATTGCAACTTTACAAACGATTGTAACTATTTCTGCATCGGGGCCACTACAATAATTATAGTATAGTCTGCAACATAATTATGCACGTGCAGGATAACTTGTGAATATCTGTTTGTCGGTGAATATCTGTTTGTCGGTATAAACGTATGCTTGATGTATTGTTTACAGGTACATTAATATATGTCCCTAACATAATATTCTTCCTTTTTTTGGTGGGGGGGGGGGGGGGGGGGGTGGTTAACGTACTTTGTATAATTAGTCTAAATAATAATGTACAGTTCACGCAAATATAGATTATACACTTTAGCCAGACTATAATATATGGACCCTACTACCCCCAAACAAATGTATATTATAGCGAACACCTAACGAAACATGAAAAAGAGTGGTCACGGTAGATAGGTGATCTCTATACAGGGTGGCCCAAAAAACGGAACCGGGCACTTCCCAAAATAAAGTAACAAAATGAACATGTCCATCGGATAGGGTGTCCTTTTCAATGAACAACGATACCAAGAAAAGTAATTTTGGACGTGTAGTTTTTGTTTTAGGGCGCTTTGAGTGAGACCATGTCAGGTTCCTATTTTTGTCAATTTTTACCAAGTCTATGGGCCGTATGCATAAAAACAAGCAATTGCTTGTGCTAGCCTTTTGCTTGAATCGGTATGCACACAAACAAGCAATTGCTTGCAAGCAAAAGCTTTTGCTTACAAGCAGTAAGCAATTGCTAACCAAAAAAGCAATTGCTTAAAACCGTATGCATAAACGAACCTTTTACTTGTCTTGATAAGCAATTGCTTGCGTTTTTTCAAGCACCTCCAGACCAGCTTGAGCTCTTGCTTACTAAGGATATTCGCGTTTTAGAATCAAGTTTTCATACCGTTTCAGGATGATTTAGAACTCCTGGTTCCAGAGGTTATGTTGTGATTACATATTTAATCAAATGGCTGTTATTTTAGACAATTATATCCATGTAGGCAATTTTGTTCATGATTTGAAAATATTTGCGTAAGAAAAATACTGTTGCCAGGTCGGGCACGACCAGGGAAAACTGCTATGCAAGGGACTACACGACGTTTGCATACACTACGAATCCCCTTTGTTGTCATGCAGTGCGATGTTCGCACAACCGTAACGATGCTTTGTTCAACACGTAAGCAATTGCTTAGGCAGTGTAAGCAAAAGGTTTCAGCACAAGCAAAAGCTTATGCATACGAAATTAAGCAATTGCTTGAACTTGATCTTTTGCTTGACAAGCTCTTGCTTGTGCTTGAAGCTATTGCTTATAAGCAATTGCTACGTGTTATGCATACGGCCCAGTGTCTGATAAATGAGACTTACTACCCGTCATACTATTGACCAATTGTGCCCATTTTCTCGGCAGCGCTCGGCACACAGCTGAATGCACACTAACAATGGCGCGCGGAATACTCGCGTGTTCAATGGTATGTCGGACAGTAAGTCTCATTTATCAGGCACTGACTTGGTGAAAATTGACCAAAAAAAAGGGAACCTGACATGGTGTTACTCACAGCGCCCTAAAACAAAAACTACACGACCAAAATTATGACTGTTCCTGGTATCATTTTTTATTGGAAAAGACACTGGGATTGGGAAAGTGCCCCGTTCCGTTTTGTTTGGGCCACCCTGTATAGACAGGTTCCTAAACATCGTATTTCTCTTCAGGGGATCATTTTTGCTGGCCACTTGGGCGGATTGGTTGCTACGATTAATTGAAGACGGGTATAGGCCAGGGATGTAAGTGGAGCTAAAAAAAAAAATCCAGAAACTGGGGGTTCAGGGGGCGGTAGCCCCCTGGCGGGGTTGCAGGGGCAGCGCCTCTGCCCCATAGTGGGGGTCCAGGGGGCAGCAGCCCCCGGCGGGGTTGGACAATTTTGCAAATTTGCCTTTCAACTTTGCAGTTTTTAGTAACATGATGAATAGGTTTTGATTGTAATTTGTAATTACGGACACGTTTGTCGATCAAAAAAGCAAAAAACAAAAAACGGAATTTTAGAAAAAATCCGGATTTCCGTCCAAATCCGGAAAACTTACATCCCTGATAGGCGCTTAGACAGGTTTAATAGTACATAATGTATAGGGTCGCCTGTCTCTTGCGATAACGTCATACTCGTATCAAATAAATTGACAGTCACTAATTATTCAAATGCCCACTGTCGGTCTGTAATTTATATCAGAATTGAGGCAGGTGGCATATTTTACATACACTAGTAACTATGTAGGTACGTATATAAGCGTGGGTAGACCTATTATGGCGCACCTTTTACTGGGGCAGGGGTATGCACTTATTGGGGAACAATTTATGTTTTCCTCTTTGGGGGTTGTATACTTTTGTAGAATTAAATCATTGGGGCATCTATTTTAGACGTGACTGACATGGGTTACCCTGTGAAAAGTATTGTATATATAGTCAATTATACATGTTATTACAATGTCAGCATCCTTCGTGAAATGTTCAAAATCGTACAGCAACCTTTGACATGTTACGCTCCCCTGGGAGTTGAGATGTTACACAGGATAATTGTGCGGGTTTGAACCGTACTTGATTACCAACATGACCAAGGATAATAATACAAATTGAAAAAATGCGCCTATGAATAGAGTACCTATAATAATATACCTAGAATCTAGATACATGGCGCTCTATAAATGCTATGTATTCATTAGATTAACGTTACTTTGTTGGGTTTGTTGAGGAAGGTCGATACAGCAAAGGACAGTGCAGTGATGTTAAAAATGATGTGAAAAGGGTGCACTAAAGCACGCATCCAAGTCAATAAAAATATATTCATCCATTTACCAAAAATAAGGTATATACGTGTGATGTGAATGGTGCACTTGAAAGATGGAGACGTAATTTTCCCCCTCCCCCCCCCCCCCCCCCCCCTCCTACCTCCACCACTACCACCACGTCTGGAGACAAAATGAAAATCAATACAGCTTAGCATTATTGTAATTGGCACATCATTTCCAACCCCACGCGTCACGTTTGGCATTATTCTACTCAATGTGCCAAACGCAATTACACCATGATCACAATGGGTATATTTTGTATTACATTTTATGAATATTGAGGTTTAGAAAATACCCGCTCCCTGTTAAGCCTGGGTCACAAATGCAACGGACCCCGGCCGAATTTATAGATCGCCAGAGAGTCGCCGAATTTCAAATCCGCCAGGGTAGTCGAGCGTATTTTCCGCTTGAAATCTACCCCGTCACATATTGGACGGGGCTCGGGCGAACCCTATGGACATCAGTGATCAGAAATCAGGCGCCCCTCGATCAGTAAACAAAAGAAGTCGAGCGAAAATTGCTGAATTTGGGAGCAGGTTTCGGTGCCCTGCGAACGTCGGCCGACTCCTAAAAAAGCGGCGGAGCCCGTAGTTATCGAGCAGACACCGGCCGTATTCCTGGCGAAAATGCCCTTTTGAGCTCGCAGAGAAGTCGGGCGGGCTCCGTTTTGGAAATGTGACGATCCCTTTACGAGGTTGGTGCATTGTCTAGTAAAGTAGTGAGCTAAAAGGCACACACAGGTAGGGTCGACCTCATGAATAGAATAAGTCAAGACATAAAAATTACTCTCGGTAAATATACGCTTGTTTGTTCTTCTTCCTTCATCCTCTAATAATTGTCTATATTGTTACGGTCTGTTTGTATTGTTCCAGGGGTGCGGGTGGGGGTTAGGTCTGGCTCCCTTGTTATCCGTAAACATGGTAAACACTCGTGCTACTTTTTTTCCAATTCTGAAACGCTACAAAAGAGCGTTATGTAATATGTATGTAACGGGGTATATTTTAACACTTACGATAAGCAGTTGTTGTGGCGTTGCCAGGAGGAAAACCGCAATATTGCCTCATGAATATGATATAGTAATGGGCGTATACCCATTCAACTGGGGGGATGATCTATTCATTCATCCCCCCTGATGAATAGGTATTATGTAAGTCGCTACGCCCGTGGATATAGTCATGGTTATATGGTATAGTCACATTTCCTAAGTATGATGAGTACATGTATATAATTCCTGACCCCTCGATCACTTCATCACCCCCATCCCCAACCAAGCCCCACCCACCTACCCCAAAGGGAGTTTGCCAGTATGCAAAAGTATATATATTTCATGCATGATTTTCAATTTCGGTTGAAGCTGCCCCCTCGCCCCCTCCCCCAATCTCAGGTAACAGTAGATTATTGACCCCTCGCTTCCTACTTATCATCATTCCAATTAAATCATTCGTATTCTCAATTTCTGCCATTGTTCGCGTGTTACCTATCTTTACCCATTTCCCTAACTTACTGATGGGGCAGTCACACATTGCCGTGATTAGCTGCCATTAGCTCCAACATCATATGAAATGCGGATAGTGTCAAACACTGGGTGGTAGATACATGTACATGTACATCTTTTGGCACTTTTCATTGTGAATAATTCAAAAGGTATTGCGTGGGTTTTATTCATATTGAAGTTTTAAAAAATATATATATATTCAAAATAGCTGAAGAATGTATATTTTTGTTAGGTGTGGTCCTGTTGCACAATTCACATATTTTCATCATGTAATTAATATAAATAGATGTATACGTGTCGGTAAGTTATTTTGAATAGAAATATTCTACTCTCTCTTACCACACACACGCAAACAAGCGACACAATATTTGAATATCTTTCAGTCTACATTTCGAGAAGATAAATACTGTAGACAATTCGATGAATAGAATATATCCCGTGCTCGTATTTTTCCAATTCGGCTTTCTGCCCATCCATGCGTGATACGTATTGAGCACTGTAATTCGAACAGCTGCAGCATATACATGACTGTGTTTGTTTAAATTGAGAACGGAAGACGGTATAAATATGTTAATTAAATTGAATCATACATTATATTATTAATATTTTATATATAATACATGTATTATAAAATGTCTTATGTGAGATCATTGAGTTAAACTCTATAGCTATATGTTACATGTACATGTTACATGTATACATGACATGACATATAATAATTATATTTATCATTATAATAGCAACTATAATCATAGTAATGATACAAATTATAACAATATTGATAGTCACTACCTATTGTTTGCATCATCATAATTATACAATTACTTTGATTATAATTTATAAACGTCATTATTATAACAATTCTTTCCAAAATATTTGGAAATTTGGTATTTATCTGAAGACTGGCGTCATATTTTTGTAATAAGAATCTGAAGAGAATCTACATATGTACTGTGGTATACCGTTTTGCGTCATATTGTTTTCCCTTTGTTTTGTTAATTTGTATCTTTAGTTCATTGTTTCTATATTATATATCTCTGTTATATTATATTCAAATTCACTGCAAAAAAAGAGTCTGCGTTTTTATGACCATTATTTTAGAATAACCCTATTTCATTCTTTTCATTTTAATAAATAATGAGCTCGGTGGTTCAGCAACGCGGTCTACCAATCCAGAGGTCTTGGGTTCGATTCCCGGCAAAGCCCATTTTCCTTGCTCATTATTTTGATTTATTAAATAAATAACGCTCAAGGTGAAACTCGAAAACAAACTTACTCGTTTGGGCCGGCGTGCATGGCCTCCGAGAGATACCGCGAGCTGAGGGAAGACGACGTGCTCCGTCGTGATCGTGTGATGTTGTGCAACGTCGAGATCATGAGATGGTAGACGACGATGGTGAATAGGCAGGTGGAGATGAGGGTCATGCAACTGCGCCGTGAATGAAACCGACGACGAACCGCCGTCGGTGACGAACATACTGCAAGGAAGGATCAGGTGGAAAGTGGAAACGATGGAATGTTGTACCATTATTAATTTGTAATAATTACTAGTTATTACTCTTCATGTTTAGGGGGAGAGGAGGGTCGTGCTGCTGCGCCGTGAATGAAACCGACGACGAACCGCCGTCGGTGACGAACATACTGCAAGGAAGGATCGGGTGGAAAGTGGAAACGATGGAATGTTGTACCATTATTAATTTGTAATAATTACTAGTTATTACTATTCATGTTTAGGGGAAGAGGAGGGTCGTGCTGCTGCGCCGTGAATGAAACCGACGACGAACCGCCGTCGATGAAGAACATACTGCAAGGAAGGATCGGGTGGAAATGATGGAATCATATCACGATGGAATTTATATCATTACTATGATTAATAATTGTAGTCATATGATTGATTACTAGTTGTGTTTAGGTCGGGATGATGGTCTTGCAGCTGTGCCGTGAATGAGACCGACGACGGATGAAACAAAATACTGCGAGCAAGAGAAGGATAAAGAAATAATAATAATAATGATTGATAACTATATTACCATGATTTTGTTGCGTATAATAATTATCGATATTAAAAGTAGTATACGTATAACAAATTAGCAGTATACTTATGTTTTGTATGTAAACTTTCGCGTGAAGAACAGACTGCAACGAGAAATTGAGAAATGAATATCGTCGGAATTAATATCTTTATCATAATTGCTTACTGTTTTTAATCGATAGCTATGATTTGTTTTCATATTTTTTTTCGCCAATTTTGGGTATATAAGTAGTATTTTATCATATAGGCTTAGCAGTATATGTTTATGAACCGGTGCTTAACGAACTTACTGCATTACTTATTATTATTAGTGTTTACACATGGCAATAAATATGCTTTTGTTTTCATAGTTGTTCCGTTTTGTAAATTATTAGCAGTGAAACTCTCTGTATGACTACTGCTTTAATTGCAATTTACAAAATTATATAATTGAGAAATAGAACAAAAATAATGCACTATTTTGATCAATATGTAGACATTATAGTTGCTGCTACCGATTGTCGTGTGAAAAGGGTGATACAATCTGAAAAACACCGCCTGTATTACTAATTATGGGACAATTCATACAAAATTAATCTGATTTCTTCCATCCACAAACACGCACGGATCAGCTGATAACGATGTACATTCAATGATTCAAATGTATACAGTGGCGTATTTTGTTGTCGTTTTTTGTTTAAAAGAAAATCTGAGAATATTTAAATGTTTAGAGGAAAACCTACAATATTATAATTGATGACCGTTTGATACACAAATGAACTGCGTGGACTAATATCAAATAGTGGCTACATGCACTATACATGTACACTCAAATTATACAAATATATTTAAAACCATACAATGTACACTTTTATATGTACATTCGGGCGATATTATTGCATTGGTTTGCAATAACAAATAATTCATTAACCAGGAAATAAACTACAAAGAACGGTACTAATAGAGCTATATAATACAGTGTAACCATTAACCAACAATTATTTGGAAAACCTGAAAAATAGGAAACGTAACTATTTTGATAATTTTTCAAAAATGGTCTCATATTTTATCTTGATTTCAACAAAGCAGCATCTAATAAACACATACAATGAATTTTAGGCAGCTTTTTACCAAACATTTTCTTCAAAATTTGTTCTAGCATCATTTAAATTAAAGTGATTTTTTCAAGGTGTCCAAATAATTCTTGGGTACACTGTATACATCGTTGAAATATTCATGGATGACTATGATGCATGATGATTTCTTGATATTGTGAGACTGCAAATGGTTCGTAATATTTGCACAAGTTATTATAAAATCCTTCCGGGTACCCATTTATACACCTAAGTAGAGAGCACGGAAGTATAGAATCGATACTTCTGTGGTATACTAGAGAGCCGCAACAGTGGATTAAAGGAACTTAGAGCGCTTTCAGACTGGTGATTGCAATCATGATTCGAGTTATGTTTACAATCACGGTGATTCTGTTGCCTTGCTTTCACACTACGAAAACAACTGTGATTACAATCACGGTTTTTGGACACGTGATTCGGGTACCTGTCAATCAAATAATAAGCATCAATAGACCGCTTCTGTAATGTATGCAAATACTATGCGTATGACGTCAGACTCTCCGTCGTCAAGCTTAACAAAAGTAACTAGGTCCGGCAAGCTAGCTTGCCGGACATGGTGCCACTGTGATTTTTGCCACTGTGATTCAAATTACCGTTCACACTGGCAAAAATACCGTGATTGGAGTGAAAAATAACTCAAATCATGATTACTAGATTGATGCATATTTAATTTTCAGTTCACTTATCAAACAAGTGGGTCTTGAGTAGTTTTTTGAAAGAATCTAATGAGGGTGCTATAGTCGGATAGAGAGAGGGAGATCATTCCACATACGTGGAGCATACATACAAAATGAGTTGTCGCCGGATTTAGAATGGGAGCTAGGAATTTGGAGCATTGTAATGGAGTTTGAGCGAAGACCAGGGCCCCGTTGCAGAAAGAGATACAATCGATTGTAAGTTACGATTGATTGAAAGTCTGAAAATTTACCCGTTTCAACCAATCAGATTTCCGCATCTAGAGCACGTGATATGACTTACGATTAATCGCAACTTACAATCGATTGTATCTCTTTCTGCAACGGGGCCCAGGTCTAGAATTATGAAATGATAGGAGAGAGCAAAGATAGCTATATGGGTGTTATTTTGAAGGCATTTATATACGATGGTTAGAATTTTGAACAATACACGTTTACTAATGGGGAGTCAATGCAATTCATTTAACAGAGGGGTAACATGTTCGTATTTCTTAACCTTAAAAAAAAAGAGTTTTGCTGCACGGTTTTGTACTCGCTGAAGACGTTGCATGTCGCTTGATCGGATACCATGTAGGAGTGAGTTGGCGTAATCGAGTTTGGATGAAATGAGGGCTCGGGTAGCATGCTCACATGCTTGTTGGGTGATATATGGTCGAATGAGGGATATGTTGGAGAGCTGAAAATGGAGTCCACGACATAGTGAAGAAACATGTTTATCCATTTTCAGGGATGAGTCATATGTGACGCCAAGAATCTTAGCTGAAGGTACAGAAGGAACTGATGTGTCTGAAATGGTACTTGTCTGAGAGGAGATGCTTGGACTGTGGAGTTGATATTATAAGGAATTCAGTTTTATCACAATTTAACTTCAGCATGTTGGATTGCATCCAGATCTGGAGATGCTGGACACAAGTTGAAAGTGACAGGAGGGCATCGTCGACTGAATCAGAAGACTTCGGATCGGCAAAGGCATACAGTGTAATGTCATCAGCATAGGCGTGATAGTTGACATTGTGATGTCTGACTATGTCTGACTATGTCTGACACAGGGCGGACGTACATTGAGAAAAGTTGCCGGCCAAGTACTGACCCCTGGGGTACTCCATATTCAACAGAAGTCGGGTCAGATAGCATGTAGGGCAAGTGTACATAGATAATGCGCGCGTTACGTTACTTTGGGTTAACAGTGCTTTTTGCCATGTAACAGTTAAAAATGTTACATGGCAGCTGATGCACTGTATTTTCCTAAGGCAGGTGATAACATAACAATAATGACCGCTATAAAAGACAAACCCGAGACGGAAACAAAATACGTGATTTATTGAATTGAAAAACTTGCCTGTATGTGTAATAATGCATGGTATGGACTTAAGACGGTCTGCTTTCAGAATACAAATAGTTACGTGTCCTAGCGCCGTCTTATCTTTTCAAGTTAAGACTCGTATACTCCCTAGGATTTTCAGAATGCCCCCCTAAATGGTATGAATAGTGAACATCGAGCACATAGGCTAGCTGTACTATATTCCGTTCAAGAAGCTTCTCATGGATATGTTGCAGATGCGGCAGTGCAAATATTGAGTCTAGTTCAATATTGAGTGAAACCGACTTTACAAATCCCAACCGATTTTCGTCTCTTCAGTTAGATGATACCCAGCATCGTCCTAGATCGTGATGGTCTCCCTCAGACGTCTACTCCTATACCTTGGAAAGCTCGCATTTCTCTACTCCAACTAAGAACCGGAGAAATAATATCAAGGCAGTCATTGTTGATTGTAACAGAATAAAAAGCATCTCCAAACAGAAACGCTTTCAAGCTTCGATTGATCACCACAGACCGGATGTACTCCTTGGCTGCGAATCCAAACTTGATAGCAGTATACCCACCCACAGCATATTTCCTAGAAGTTACAACGTTTTCCGCAAGGATAGAAATCAGCATGGAGGTGTCCCGAGTTTGATGTGGATTGTGAGCTCATCTGGTGCAACATCCAGTTTACTAACGCAAAACCGTTGTACATAGCCAGCTTTTACCGTCCACCTAGTAACCGGAAACAAGGCTTAGATGAACTTCACCAATCTTTTTCCAAACTGTTGACCAAACATCGACGTAGCCACCCGAACATCATCATCGGAGGCGATTCCAACCTCCCTGACATCAACTGGGCATCATACACCACGTCAAACCCCCTACTGCGAGCTACCACCAGCATCTACTGGACCTCTTGCTTGAGCATTCTCTGATGCAACTCGTCAGGGACATTACACGGCCAGAGTCTAGCAATGTCCTGGATCTTGTCAACCTCCAATCCTGGACTGGGGTCAGAGGTATGTGTCCACCCAGGCATCTCGGAACACAACATTGTGTCATTTACCTTCAAAGGAGAGGTCAAACCGATGTTGTCTTCTTGGACTTTCGGAAGGCGTTCGATCGTGTCCCCCACCAACACCTTCATACCAAACTACAACACTATGATATTACTGGAGACACATCTCGCTGGATAATGGCACTCCTTTCAAACAGGCAACAAGCAGTAACAGTAAATGTATCAAGATCATCTTGGAAGGCAGTAACATCGGGTGTACCCCAAGGATCGGTGATCGGTCCAACCCTGTTCCTGCTTTATATCAATGATCTCGCTGAAAACATCCAGTCCATAATGCGCCCGTTTGCAGATGACAGTGTGATCTATCGTGACATATCATCCGAAGACAACCACATAATCTTACAAGACCTACACACCTTGGCAGATTGGTCAACTAAGTGGCTCATGGCATTTAACATCAACAAATGTGCTAGCCTCACCATCTCCAGGAAGCACAAGCCTAGCACCCATGAATATAACCTGCACAACGAGATCATCCCAAGGGTAGAACAATACAAGTATTATTTCAAAGGACTTTCGTTAGGCTTCTCACTGCCAGACCATTCTGCACAAGGCCAACAGAACCCTAGGATTGATGCGGCGAACCCTGTCCCCATGCTCGAAAGAGGTGAAGAACACTGAGCATACCTGGCCCTTGTACGCCCCCAACTTGAGTATGGCTCCGAAGCCTGGAACCCGTATAACTCCACTTCAATTCAAGGGATAGAGCGAGTGCAGAGAGCAGCTCGCTTGGTGCATCAAGATTACAGGAGGAGCACATCAGCCACTGCACTTGTAACTAGACTTGATTGGGACCTCCTTCACACACGTCGGCTCCTTGCACAAACTACCGTGCTGTTCAAAATTCACCATGCACTTGTCAGCATCTCGCCTCCAGTCCTCATCGTACCAGCCTTGTACTTTGGAAGAAACGACCACAACCTCAAATACTCAATACCACAAGCCACAATAGACCCTTATAAATTCTCATTCTACCCACGATCCATCCGAATCTGGAATCAACTACCACGCATAGCAGTCAACTCAACATCTGTGACTGCTTTCCAGAAGGCTGCCCTACCAGCTCTCAGATGCATGCAGCCTCCGGTGGGATCCATGATGCTGTATATCAGAGCTTGGTTTGTACTTGCACTTAAACACTCCATTTTGTATTGTATATAATGGACAGAAAACTGCATCCACCTTCACTGTAAATAACTTCACTTTTCACGTCTGCCTTTGACGTACACATCACTAGTCATCCCAGTTTAGCTTCCCCATTGAGCTGCTATAGGGATTATCTCTTCAAGGTTCAAGGTATGATCAATCATACATGTTTTACTATTAAAAGGTTAGTGAGCAAGTTGTGGAAAATAGCACGAACGCATCCATCCGTGCCATTTTTAGGTGGGTCCAACTTGCCTAGCTAGGGCTATATTATAATGAATGAGTAACACAATGACAATTGGTATACCTTTTACTCGGACTTATTCATTATGACCATGATCTTTTATGACTTGTATTGTGGTCCATGGTTGATCGACCATGCTGTAATAATGTCAATTATTGTACGTAAAAAGTTATCGGCCATACACTGTGCATGCAGTGGGTATCATTTGAAAACTTATTATTGGTGGCGTGGTGCAAATTTGCAAACTTTACGCATCATTTACTTGCGTAACTGATGTACGCCATTGGAATGGTTGGATGCATGCAAAGTAAATTGGATCGAGATGTACCGTAATACACGCGAAATTGTTTCATCTGTTTTTCATTTTAAAGGGATACTTGAGTTCTGGTAAGGAGAGTACAGTTTTAGTGAAACTGAATTTTAGTAACCAAAACCTGCATCATTACATTACAAACTAATAGTTATAACTAGAAAGGAACACAAAATTACAAATGATGTAGTAAAGGTCATGTTATCATTCAAAAAGAGCCGTTAAAACGTAAGAGGGCGCTCTCTAAACACTCATCGGTTTCAACCATTTTGAATAAAATATTGTGCATGTGATGCTTTGTTGAAATAGTGATTAGATAGAGAAATAACCAACAATTATTTAAATACCTATTTTGTAACTTTTTTGAAAAGAGGAAGCATTTTTTTGAATTTTTAACGGCTGTTTCAAAATTCTCTAATAAACCCGGGGCCCCGGGTTTATTACAAAGTGTTATATTTATGGATATTTCAGCCGTTTCTGAACCGATTTTGATCAAGCAAAGATGATTTTATTGTTTAAATATTATGCTCTTTCAAATTTTACACTCAGTTTTTCATTACCTCACAAACCAATTAAGTAGTCTAGCGCCCTCTCTACCAAAACTCAACTTTCCCTTTAATCGATATATCGTAGGTTTTGTTATGTGTATCACCATATAGCGTTATACTAGTAATTCAAACGTTATACTACGCAATGAGTTTGTCTACCAAAAGCTATTACAACTTTAGACAATAGTAATACAACAAGGGTACATAATTATTGTATTTCGAAAATGAATATTACAAATATCATCCAGATAGCAGATCTGTGAACACCATGATTATTACTGTATTTTACAAATCGATTGTCGGTCTATATTTGTGTTCACGTAATATCATTATTAAACGTGTATGTTCATGTATTCAACTTACCACAATTTAATAACACTGTACATACACACCCGTAGGCCTACACTAAAATGCCTTACTACCAATAGTAATAGTATAATACGAAGACCTTCGTAAGCCTACAACTTACAGGGCTAGTACAAGTAGTAGATTCTAGTTAGTGGCGGATCTAACGGGGGGGGGGGTTAGGGGGTTTAACCCCCCCCCCCCCCCCCCCCCTTGGGCTGCCAAGTGAAAATGTGATGTGCATAGAAAAACGCCATCATCCAGACCCACACAGTATCCGCATCGTCATTAGGTCAACCCCCCCCCCCCCCCCCCCCCTTAGCAAAAAGCTAGATCCGCCCATGCTAGTACACATGAAGTACATGTATGTACATAAAAACAAATTATATCACACATGATCTACATAATAATTAATATGTCATATGTCATTTTCTAAATATTGTCTTATTCACTTAATTGTCATGTACATGTATGTTTATAAACAAACTTATTTGAGTAAATGTTCCCATAAAGGCATAAGGCCATATTTCGATTGTCAGTATAAATAATGTTTATTTCTGAAACTGAAAAACTAAAAGCTTTCAGTTTCACATGTCAAATTAATTATTCATGTACATAATTTATATACATTTTGTAGGTATTTCAATTAATGTAATTTGTCATTTTTGTAATTACATGTATATAAGTACATAATATCAGATATCGTCGAGTAATACTAATTTAAAAAACACTAGAATAATATTATATCTGTATATGTTATACATAACACAAATGTTCATTTTCAGACTGATAAATACATCATGGAAAGTATTTTAAAAAATTACCTATTTAGGAAATAATTATGTAGTTCATTTTGGGATTTATTTTTTACTCACAGGCACATCAAATAATTATTATTTTGTGTCATTTCCTCTTAATACTGTCTATTCTATATTATTACTGACGTCTTTATGTAGTTGACATCAATTAGATACGAGGCTGCAGAAATATGTATGTAACTAGTTACTTGTATTTGTAAGCATTATTTATAAATGAAACTGAAAGGAAAACAATCAAACTTGTCAGTCATTGGCTTTTCTTTGCTCATCTTCAATTCAAAATGAAAATAAAGTGATAAATTTAGTGAAATACATACATGTTTGGCCAAGATAAGCCACTGTCTCATAGACCCAAATGGAGATGGGATAGTTCCTGTAAGATATATCCATTTTGCGTCTGTCCCGAATATCCCTGTCTGCCGCTCCGGCGCACCCCCCGACCGTTGGCGTTGCTGGTGGAAACATTCCAAATGTTGATGCCAAATAATTTTCACCAAACATCGCTCACTAAAAGTAAAAGCGTTCTCTCTCTATCTGTCCTACTATATTGATTACAATCCAACTTCAGTTAAGCTGCAGCCGTACATGATAATGTCACGTGTAATCAGTGACACAGCAGCATAATGTCGTGATGAAAAAGTAGACAATCGTGGTAAATAAAATTCAGTTACATCGTATACTACTACTAGTATACGGGGTTGTGTACGGTATGCGGTACATCCACGCCCGCGCGCCGCTGTTTAATTACAGTGTTGGTCGGTACCGGTCAGTTATTGGCTATGGATCGACTACTCGGCTTAATTCGCTGGTCGTCGGTCGCTTTATTTCTTACAAGTCATGTCCAGTACTCCATGATAAAATCCGACATAATTAAACAGTTTCAATAGAGAATCATATAGTTTGACAGCACTCAACAGGCAGTGAGAGAACGTGTTGTAAGAATCCCGTTACTCGTTAGCTACATGTAAATATAGCCATTTCATTTCTGGATCAATCAATCTTTTATAGTACTAGTATAATAATGTACAGTACTACTAGACGATGACAAATTACTTTCGAGGCCGAGGCGATCGATCTATATAATATAATGCATCTGATCTGATCTCTGACCACGTACTATAAGTATAGTATTATAAGTATAGTACTATAAGTATAGTATTATAAGTATAGTACTATAAGTATAGTACTATAAGTATAGAATTTAATATAAGTATAGCTAGCTAATCTAGATGGCGCGCTCCACGTTTCTCACTAGATATAGATCGGAATTGGCGTGGCGCTTGCATAAATTGCAATAGTGCTATACGCTTAGCTCTGAAAATGCACGTTATTAGAATTTATCTTAGAAAATGCATGCATTACTAATTGCGTTCCGCGACCGCGCCGATCGGACTCTCGATCTCACTCGCTATTGTAAAATGTATTGATCTAAGCTGAATGGACACACACAATTAATACTCAAGATTCGATTGGCATGATTGGGCGCGTTGGTCGTCGGACGATCGCGAAATAGTAGCCTGCATGCGCACACTACTACACATAATTACACCTACAAACTGAAAAATCTAACACTATAAACCGCTGGCAAAATATAACAAAACACGGCGGCACGATCCGAAGAGTAATTTGTAAGGAAAAAGTAAAGTTGTAAACCATTGTTATTATACTTCTACTTTGTGTGTTCACGTATTTTTGTTTGGCAGCAGTGGCGAAATTGAAGCGACCCTAAAGCGGCAGTTTCCTGTATGCAAATAAAAAGCGCGTAATTTTGTATATAGACCGCGTACCATAGAGCAGCCGGACCGGTCATTTTTTACTAGTATTTCCGTACCGTCATTAATAATAGATTGTGGTCAAGCTTCTAAAATCCGGAAATCATCCATGTTTTGTTTTGTTTTTATGACACAGTCCCACATTATACCATGTTGGAAATCATGTACAACACTATAAAATCCCCGTTACTGCAATGTCCGGCTCCCCGGTCCGGCTTTGCAATTTACTGAAGAATATTACTAGGAAAGAACAATGCCTTACTTTTAGGCGCACAGAGCTAGGCAAACAAAGGGGGGGGGGGGGGGGGGGGATTCGAGTTGACTAAAAAATCAAGGTTATTTTCTTCTTTTTTCGGACCCGCATGTATTATTGTTCCCCGGACTTACCCCCTCCCATACACACACACACACATTTTTTTTGTTCATGTTTTATTTCTTCAAATAAACGGAACAAAAAAACAACAATAACAATTTCGTGAACACAATTATGCATCATATATAGATGGTCTATTACAGAAAGGAAATTACATATACATAACAATTTATATCACATAATTATGATCTGAACTACGTACGAATAATGACAATTGGAGGTTTTTAAGCTATTAAGATAAAAAGTAAAACAAAACAAAACAAAAACAAACAACCCCCCTACCCCTAACCCCCCTACCCCTACCCCCCCCCCCCCCCCCCCCCCGCACAGGCTCACCCTCTCCCACCTGCCCCGGAAATCTGCTCACATTCGTTCGGAAATAATGTTTACAAATACATAATAAATGTCAATACTTTTAACATTAACTAACAGTTTAGGTAATGCTGAACTTTAGTAACCAAACAACATTATAAACTAATAACTCCACATGCTCGAAAGGTATACAAACTTACAAACGACTTAGTAAACAGCCCGTTATCATTAAAAAGGAGCCATTAAAACACAAGAGGGCATTGGTTTTTACGATTTTTCATACAAAATTATGCATGTGATGTTTTATTGAAATAATGATTAAATAGAGAGATCATCAACAACTATTTAAAAAACGCTTTTGACAATTTTTTGAAAAAGTGCAAGCATTTTTTTTATTTTTTGAAAAAATCATCTAATAATTTGGGCCTCAAATAATTATAAGATCAGATATATTTATTGATATTTCAGCCGTTTCTGGGTCGATTTTGGCCAAATAAAGTTTATTCTGCCATTAAAATTGCATGTTCTCTCAAATTCGACATTCAGTTTTTCATTAAAGGGTACCACCACCCAAAAATAATATTCTTATTAAAGAAAGGTAACATCTTTAATATTCTATTCCATCAACAAGTTCACAAAAATAATATGTTTCCAGAAAGAAAAAAAAAATAATTGGAAACGCATCACCATTCTAAAGCATGCGTTCATGCGGTCTGAATTACGCAGACTGCTATGTGTGCGGTGAATTGCAATGCGTGCAGAGCGAACGAATCGCCCGGCAATCTATTGTTTACAAACGTGAGCGTGAATAGCTGCAGTGGCGCACTCGCAAATGGTTGGCCCGTATGGAACCAGTAAATAGCAGTGGTTCCGTAAGTGGTGGAAATTAATTGCTTTGTTTATGAATTACACAACCCTTTGCAAAATGTTGGGTATCTATTTGATATCACAAAACGGTACCAAAACATATAATAATGTGTTGTTCTTTGCCTGGTGGTCCCCTTTAACTCACAACAAAATTGTGATGTGCAGCGCCCTCTCTACCAAAACTAAACTACCCCTTTAAAGTGATTTTTTTGTATTTCTCCAAATCATTGTATATACTTATATCATAATACCATTGAATAAACATAAACAATACATTTCCAATGTTATTTTTTTAAATCATTGGTGAACATAATTATAAGCAACATAATTATAGTGTAAAGCACAGTATATAACGACACCTTTTTTCGATTTGTGTATTCCTCAAAATTGATTTCAACATGCCAAACATCACTCTAATAATTCCTATCAGTATAAAATATCACAAATACACACAAACAAAACCTTCCAACTCCAACTTTTTCGTAGACGGTTTCGAGAGGAATTTATTATATAATTGCCAATAATGAAGTCATCTTCAAACACAATTTATATTATTCATATGGAAAAACTTGTAATGAATATGTAGCTTTATCTTTAAAATTGTCAAAACCACTATTTCAAGTTAATCGTCAACGCATCATTATGTGATTGGATACTATCCTGTAAAAGTTCTGAGCCGTTATGTAATACAGAATTTGCAAATATAATAAGGTCGAATAGACCGCTTCTGTAATGTATGCAAATAATATGCGTATGACGTCAGACTCCCCGTTGGCAAGCTTAACGGTTACAGTCCGTTATTCCGAAGGTTCGTTATTCCGAAGGTTCAGTTATTCCGAAGGTTCGTTATTCCGAAGGTTCGTTATTCCGAAGGTTCGTTATTCCGAAGGTTCGTTGATCCGAAAATAAAATCGGGATCGTTATTCCGAAGGTTCGTTATTCCGAAGGTTCGTTATTCCGAAGGTTCGTTGATCCGAAAATAAAATCGGGTTCGTTATTCCGAAAATTAAATCGGGCTTGTTATAATACTATAGTTTGTGTTTTGTTTATTTAATTTACAGCCTGCATTAAGCATACCCCTCTCCCGTTCCCTCCCTTGGCCAGACCAATCAAACATTTAAGTTTATTTTATCTCTTTATATGAAATTATAGCATTATAATAAACCCAAATTCATTTTCGGATTAACGAACCCGATTTCATTTTAGGAATAGCGAACCTTCGGAATAACGAACCCTCGGAATAACGGACCTTCGGAATAACGAACCTTCGGAATAACGAACCCGATTTCATTTTAGGAATAGCGAACCTTCGGAATAACGAACCTTCGGAATAACAAACCTTCGGAATAACGAACCTTCGGAATAACGAACCTTCGGAATAACGAACCTTCGGAATAATGCAACAAATGTTCGGATTAACGAACCCTATTTCATTTTCGGATTAACGAACACTCAGGTATAGGAAATTTGCGTGTTCGGAATAACGAACCTTCGGAATAACGAACCTTCGGAATAACGAACCTTCGGAATAACGAACCGCACCCAAGCTTAACAATAGTAACTAGGTCCGGCAAGCTCCGGCAAACTTAGCTTGCCGGACCTAGTTACTATTGTTAAGCTTGGCAACGGGGAGTCTTACGTCATACGCATATTATTTGCATACATTACAGAAGCGGTCTTTTAAGCCAAACGCTTGCGTGTTTTTGTGTGTGTGTGTGTGTGTTTTTGTTTTTTTGTTGCCTGATTACTGCTTTATACGTAATAATCCATTTACTTTAGACCACTGTCATCTGTTTTGACCGACCACTCTTGAGGCTGCCAATGCCATGTTTTCCTATACGGAAATTTTCAATTTCAATTTCAATTTATTCTTGCTTCCAACAAAACATTACAAATGAATAATGATAATTTGCACAAATAGTGATATACATATTGGAAACAAGAGGGGTCCACTAAAAAGCAATGCTTGTACAATTGTGGAACCCTCAAATAATAGTTAGGTATATTGTACATTTAAATTAACACATTCTAGACTACAACAACATAAACAAATATAGAGAATAAAAAGGGGGAAAAGGGGATGCCAACAGAGACCAACATGGGACAAGAGAGAACTTTACATGACACAAATAGGAGAAGACGCACACAATACAAACAATGAGACACTGCCAAAAGGAAGTGAGAGATCGGAGGTACAAATGTATGTAAAAGATAAGCTGCAAGTGGGGTTCAAGTGAAAATAAGGAAAAAGACTTGCGCATAATAGAATGGAACAATGCATGAGAAGGCACAATATATAATATCAGATTACATTTTGAGTCCGCGAGTAAAGAATGACCTTGTTTAAGGATGACGTAAGCACGAAATAAGAGTAAATGGGAGATATAATTCAATGTTTATAAGATTGTAATAAGAACAATTTTAATTTTTTCTTAAAGATATTAATCGATGGAGCATTTTTTATTTCATTACTTAAAGAATTCCATAATTTAGGACCTTCATATATAAATGTATTTTGAGCAAGTAGGGTCCGCAAGAGAGGTAAATGAAATTCTTCAGAATGTCTAGTTGGATAATTATGAACTGAACTATTTTTAAAAAACATTTCTTGAAAAACAGATGGTAGCATGTTATTATTATAATTATACATAAATTGACCAAGTTGAAATAAAAATAGGTCTTTTACCTTCAGGATCTTATTTTCAAAAAATAAAGAGTCAGTATGGGAGCGAAAAGGGGAATTACAAATAATACGAATAACCTTCTTTTGTAATAACAACACTTTATCTAATAAAGTTTCATGTGTGTTTCCCCAAACTAAAAGACCATAATTTAAGTATGAGAGTATCAAAGAACTATAAAGCATAATTAGTGAAGTAAAAGGAAGACATGTTTTTACTTTATAAATAATACCAATATTACGAGAAATAATTTTACAAATATTATCAATATGATGTTTCCAAGAAAGGTTACTATCAACCGTTACACCCAGAAATTTAATGAATGAAACACGCTCCAATGGGGTGTTTTCAAAAACTATGTTAGCCGGTAACGAAAAATCTATAGATTTACTAAACAACATATATTTCGTTTTCTGGAGATTCAATGATAATTTGTTCGCTCTAATCCATGATAAAATATGACTCAATTCAATATTAATAATTTCAACTAATCTATGAGAATCCGTATGAGAAAAAAACAAATTTGTATCATCAGCAAAAAGTACGAATGACAAAATTTCGGACGATCGACAGAAGTCATTAATATATAAAATAAATAAAAGTGGGCCTAATATACTACCTTGTGGAACACCACAATTTATATTACGGGGAGCTGAAGAGTTATCATTTAAAAATACATACTGCCTTCTGTCTGAAAGATAGCTCCTGAACCACTCCAAGGCCAACCCACGTATACCATAATGTGAAAGTTTATAAAGTAAAATATCGTGGTTAATCGTGTCGAAGGCCTTGGAGAAGTCCAGGAAAATGCCTATCGTATGAGACGATTTGTCGATTGCATGAGCTACCTTCTCAATAAAGGACAATAATGCGTGTACAGTATTGTGTTTTTCCCTAAAACCAAATTGGAGACTAGAAAAAATATTGTTATTTTTTAAAAAGGATACTGTACGAGAATATATTATCTTTTCTAAAATTTTTGAAAAAGAGGATAATAAGGAAATCGGTCGATAATTATTTACATCTTATTTATCGCCCTTTTTAAACAAAGGAATTACTTTGGCAATTTTCATAGAGTTTGGTACCTGGCCATATAATAAAGACAAGTTAAAAATATGAACGAGAGGATCCACAACAGAAGGTATAATGCCCTTTAAAACATAATTTATGAAACGTAATTCTGAGCGTGCACTTATCTGCATTATAACAACAGCGGGTTACGTATTTACCCAGGATTTACCCACTGACATAGCAGGAGACTCAACGTATTAAACCAATTTTGTTATTGCACGCTCATTATGACGTTTGTTGGAAAACAAGGCACTCTTCACATGTTGCCAGTCAAATAGATGATAATATAGGTTTCCCATCAATGTTAACACTTTTGTCATTCAATTTCATTAATTTGTACTTCAAATTCGTCCCAAGGAACCACCAAAGCGGAAATCCTAACTTCAATTTCGTCTTTGGTCAATCAATTTATCAAAAAGACCACACAATTTAGTCATTTATCACACATTTTCGTCAATTTCAAATCAAATTCGTCGGTCACAGTAAGTTGCTGAACACATAAAAGCGAAAGCAATTTCGTCAATTTATTGGCAATCAATTTCATTAAAATTCGATTCAAATTCGTCCCATGTATTAACGCTGTAGTTTTCTGTTTTATATTGTCTTGATGTAATTGTTTAATTGTAACATTAATAATTAAGGGGGTAACATACGCATAGCCTGTTTTTTGCAACGCCAACGACGACGCGGCTATTTTAGAACGCTAATCTTAACGGGGGGTCGCACTCAGAGCGAAAATTTCCGCGTATCGTCCAAACCTACAACGGTATTCGGCTGAATTAGCGTCCGGCGTAGAGCGGAGGGGACAGTCCATACTTCAATGGGTCAGCCAGAGGTCAGTGGATGGTCAGCCAATCAGCGCGCATGTTCTCTCGAGCAAGGACACGTTCCCATCGTATCGATGCACGTTCCCCGTACTCTTCACTGCGAAACTGCAAATAGTTCGCGACGTAGCCAGAGTACGGATACGTTCACAGCTGACTGATTCCTCCGTACTCGGCCCTTGCGAAGTCGTTTGCGAAAAATTGACAAATGACGAATTAGATTGATAAAATTATTGACGAAATTGAAGTTAGGATTTACGGTCTGTTGGTTTCTCTGGACGAAATTGAAGTACAAATTAATGAAATTGAATGACAAAAGTGTTAAAATGAATGGGAAAACCTGTATTACTAGTATGTTTTGATAGTTGTTAGCGATACCCAAGAGTAATATAAGATACAAGACTAAGATTAGTTACACAAAATGTGCATTTACAGTAACCAACATGCCAACGTTTGGCTCGATATAAACAAAATCAACGGTGCCTGTTTTTGTTTTATTGCTGTTTGTTTTCACCGTCAATGTGAAATGATAGCCCCCAGTATTAGCAGCTGCTGTTTGAGGCCCGCGTTGTGATAGAGGTCGTGCTTTGGAAATGCAACGTTGATATTATACAACTGCTGCTGCAAGTCATGAACATGCATGGATGAATAAATTGTGCCTGACACGATTATGCATCGGCAAAATTTTCCTCTGAAAATAACAACAATCTATAGTATTATACATGATGTTACCCAAGATTTAAACTAAATGACTAGAAGTGACATAATAGTAGTATATAGTATCCAGTTTCCGTTAAACTTTCGTGCGGTCAGATTGTGTTCATCATGATGGTACATTCGAAGAAACTGACGTATGTGCAGGTTTGAACCCGACACACCCGGAGTTCCGTTTGGATCTATAGTGCTGCAGAGTCGTATATAGAGATGGGGGCTGTGGGAGAGGTGGATGTGTGTGTGTGGGGGGGGGGGGGGGGGGTATGCGGCCCCCGGGAGTTTTGAACACGGCCACATTCGGGCATAACGCACCCAAAATTCAGGTAAACCATGTCATATTCTGGCAAACTCACGTTCCATTCAGGCAACTCATGTAATTTTAGGGCAATATAACGTCATTTTCGAGCAAAATCCTTTTATTTTCGGACTAAACCATAAAATAAAAAATTATTTTCGAACATCAAAGAGGCGAGGATCTTTGTTTTACTTTGTTCTTCTTTTTATGTTTTTCTTGTCAGATGAAAAGGCGGGAAGGATAATTATTCGGGCAAAAGAACTCAGACGCCCTGAGAAAAAATCGCCGTACGCCCATGTAGTGCTCTGCCTGCTGAGAAGATAAATACATTTAATTTGATAATAATATAAATGTAAAAAACTGCTGAAAACTGCTTGTCCACTATAAAGGCAAGTGAAAACTGTAAATCAATGGAGCCGCGAGCTATCGAATCTGGCAGATTCTTCTTCAGGCGAACGAATGACACTGACTGAACTAATAGGCGGAGGGCCAAAGTCGAAAAAGGTGACTTTAGGTTGCCAGATCTCCACAACAAGTTTAAACCGATTTTAATTTCAAGTATTTTTAATGAGACAAAATAATTCAGAGGTCTACCTCAAAAAATTTGTTGCGAACACCTCCAAATCCAAGATGGCGTCCAAAAAAGCAGTCGTTTTGTCGTGCTATAGATTATTGGCAAAATTTACCAAACGACACCTCAAATCAGCATTATTTTGCAACCATGTTAAAGACAATATAATTTCCTATAATCTGATACCAAACACCATGGGTTTCAGGATATGTAACACGGTCATTTTTAGCCCCAAACTCAAATTTTAGGCATTTTTTTCCAACAATATGAAATTATTGATTTACATAATTACGCATAAGTCAATAATTATATTAGAAATTGAATTAATACTTTTCAAAGAACTGTCCAATTATATCAACAATACTCTGTGAAAATTCCAAGTGTGTACCGTATCTGAACAAAAAGTTATAGTACTTGGAAGTCAGCATTTGATATCGACAAAACGGGTAGTTTTGCATGATTTCTCATGCTGTACAGGGTGTCTCAAAAATGTGTAATCTTGATTATAGGATTTGTGTACCAAATGATTGCGTCAATCTCGGGACACCTTCAATTCCAGTTATGAAAAATCAACAAAACCACCATTTCCTGTAATATGATGAATATTCCACCATCATTTAGTAATCCGCGTAGATGTCGTGTCTGTCTTGTATTTTGTTTAAATGCATTTATCATAAATCAAGCGCTAAAAATGAACTTAATTCCACTCCACATGGAGCATTCCAGTCAGCTGCATACTGACGCGCCTGCTATGCATATTGCGAATTCAAATCATACTGGGTGCCCATGATGTGTTTAAAACATTGTCAAGATCATGTTCATTATCTTGAGTAAGTGTCTTACTGAAGTACACAATATGCGGGACATAATATGTGCAGAGCGTATCTAGATTCGAACACCATCTTGATCGCAAGGCACGGCACCCTTCATGCCAATCATATCTTAGTACATCCTGGAGACCATAAAGGTCTATACAAATTGGCTGACTTAGTATTAACACAAAACAAACTTAATTGCTAAACCAATATGTACACCACCGAAAAGCCTCAGCAAGCCGAATGTTTATTTTGTATGCACTACACTTTACTCGTGTAACCATGGTAACAACAGCCGATTATGGACAGAAATATACCAAATCACCAAATATTTATTTTAAAAACTTAAAATTAGCAGGTAAACGGTGTCATTTTACATGTGATTTGTTTTCCTTCATGTTCACGCGAAAATTAGTGATCATAATGCGGCTTGTCGTAGCCAGATATATGATTTATTGTATTTCTATTGTTGTTGTTACTATGGTTACAAATGTACAAGGTGGTACAAAAAGTTACTGTACGATAAACATATAGCCTATTCAAAGTTTTCTTCGAACCCTGAAAAAGTCTAGCTAACTGTGGTGTTTCGAATAATAATCATGCTAAAAACATACTTATCCAGATATGGTCGGTCCAACTGTAAAGGACGCGCGCCTCTCATTCGAATATTGCACTAAATAGTGCACTTTGCATAATGGATTTATTATTGCAGTGAAATTACCGATACACTATTTTCGTGTATTGCAAACCGATGGCGGCATATTCATGACATAAAAGAAGAAACTGAAGGTTTTGTTGAAAACGGGTATAAAGAATATGTCATTATTTAGGAGCATTTCTTGAATAAAGTCCATAAACAAGAATTACATTTATTGGGGCACCCTGTATAGTGTTCGAAATCGTACAAAATTGCTGTATTTGTCGATATCAAATGCTGACTTCCAGTTATTATAACTCTTTGTTCAGATACGGTACACACTTGGAATTTTCACAGAGTATTGCTGATATAACTGGGCAGTTTTCTGAAAAGTATTAGTTTAACTCCCAATGCAATTATTGATTTATGCCGAGTTACGTAAATCAATAATTTCATATTTTTGGGGAAAAATGCCTAAAATTTGAGTTTGGGACTAAAAATGACCGTGTTACATATCCTGAAACCCATGAAATTTGGTATCAGATTATAGGAAACTTTATTGTCTTTAATATAGTTGCAAAATCATGCTGATTTTAGGTGTCGTTTGGGAAATCTCGCCAGTTATCTATAGCAAGTCAAAACGGCTACTTCTTTGGACGCCATCTTGGATTTGGACGTGTTCGCAACAAATTTTTTGAGGTAGACCTCTGAATTAATTTGTCTTATTAAAAATACTTGCGAATAAAATTGGTTTAAACTTGTTGTGGAGATCTGGCAACCTAAGTCCTTATAGGAAGCCACTTTTTCGACTTTGGCCCTCCGCCTATAAACATAGAATTATAAACAAGTACATAATAATATACTTTAAATTATATCTAATTATTAAAAACGCATGTGACGGCCGAATAATTAACATGACAAACAGATATACCAGAGAAACCGACCGGTTTGGAGCAGTACTACGCACTTTTTAATATAATAATACTATCATATCATTAAGGAAGCCACTTTTTCGACTTTGGCCCTCCGCCTATAAACATAGAATTATAAACAAGCACATAATAATATACTTTAAATTATATCTAATTATTAAAAACGCATGTGACGGCCGAATAATTAACATGACAAACAGATATACCAGAGAAACCGACCGGTTTGGAGCAGTACTACGCACTTTTTAATATAATAATACTATCATATCATATATAAATATTTTTAAAGCGCACTTATCTATACAGACTTACTCAAGGCGCTACCCAAAAAAAATACACAAAACAATCTGATAAAGTCAACGTTGAAGCTCCATGGTGGAAAGTGGCGTCGTTAAGGGATAAAGTGATAATATTAAAGTCCCTATTTCTCTTCGGAAAATGTAGCGTGGACCAACCAATTGGGGAATGGGGCACGTTAATTATTGGGGGCATGCATACTCTATGTATTTCTGTGTTTTTCAGGATTGTTATAGCCATAATTATGTTTGTTAATGTTGAGTCAAATTATTGCTCTTCATCATAACGCCTATGCAATTTGCTATCCCTCATGCATGGGATAAAACTTCCCATTTCTGTGCCACACGCTGAGTATAACCATAGACCTTAGGTCTATAATATGGTATAACTATGCCTATATTACAACAAGAGAGAATAAACACAAACATGCGCGGCTTTTGAGGAGTCTTTTGTGTGATAGTTGCCACACACCCGGCCGTGACGGGGTTGGGGTACAAAAGATACAGAAGACTGGGTTGCAGATACAAAAGATACCACAATCATTACAGAAATCATTCGACCGGGCATGCATGCGGCATTCAGACTGATATGACACGCACTTGTAGAATCGTTTAACCCTAGGTTCGTTATTCCGAAGGTTCGATTTTCCGAAAATGAAATAGAGTTCGTTAATCAGAAAATGAAACAAGGTTCGTTAATCAGAAAAAAATCTGTGGCATAGCCGGTGGGGGTGGGGGTGGGGGGAGGGAGTAGAGTTGCCGTCGAGTTGTTATGGGGGAAGTGGCTGATCTCCCCCCCCCCCCCCCCCCCCCCCCATGGTGACGAAAAATAAAGAAAACATAACACACGTTTAATCTTAGACTAGATTTGACCCCCTTGTGTGAAATCTTGCCCCACCACCCTGTCCCCCCCCCCCCCCCCCCCCCCCGACTGGTCTGATCCTACCCTTACAAAAAAAAACTCTATGGTACACCATACAAACACCATAGCAAATCTACCATTGATGACCATACAAACACCATAGCAAATCTACCACTGATCTACCATTAATTTACCATTAAACTAATTAAAATATTTGGGACAAATTTATTCATTTATTCAAATTAGGCCACATCCACGTATTCTACCATTCAACTACCATACAGGCACCATTGGTCTACCATTAAGCTACGATTCATATACCATTGATCCACCATTCACCTACCACAGTGTTATCATAGTTCAACCACTCATCTACCATATGGCTACCATTCATTTACATCAGACCCACCATTCATCAATCATTTATCTACCACAGTGATATCATTGTGATATCACTGTTGTACCATTAATATACCATAGAGCCATCATTCATCTACCATAGGGCTACCATTCATCTACCACAGTGATATAATTGTTCCACCATTCATCTACCATGAGCCACCGTTCATCCACCACTCAATATCATTGTTCTACCATTCGTCTACCATAGAGCCACCATTCATCCACTATAGGTCTACCATTCATCTACCACAGTGATATCATTGTTATACCATTCATCTACCATAGAGCCACCATTCGTCCACCACTCATATACCATTCATATACCATTCATCTACCACAGTGATATCATTGATCCACCATTCATCTACCATTCATCTACCATCATTATTCTACCATTCATCTACCATAGAGCCACCACTTATATACCATTCATCTACCATAGTGATATAATTGTTCCACCATTCATCTACCATAGAGCCACCGTTCATCCACCACTCAATATCATTGTTCTACCATTCGTCTACCATAGAGCCACCATTCATCTACCACAGTGATATCATTGTTCTACCATTCATCTACCATAGAGCCACCATTCATCCACCACTCATGCATATACCATTCATCTATCACAGTGATATCATTGATCCACCATTCATCTACCACAGTGCTATCAGTATTCTACCATTCATCTACCATAGAGCCACCATTCATATACCATTCATCTATCATAGTGATATTGTTCTACCATTCATCTACCATAGGGCTACCACCAATCTACCAGTGTTATCATATGTCCACCATTAATCTACCATAGACATACCATTTATCTACCACAGTGATATCATTGTTCTACCATTCATCTACCATATCGTCATATTTTGAAGCGATTTTTACATTATTAACTATTAATAATGAAAAAAATGAGATGGCTATGGCTGGTGTGTATTCCACAGACAACTATCAATTCAACACTTTTCTAACATGTAACACCTAATCCTATCCTATCCTATTCCTAAATCCTAAATCCTAAACCTATCCTATAACCTACGTCTAACACCTTACTAATCAGTTGTGGTATAGGTTCCGTATATATATCCCGCTTCTTAGTATGTGAGATTTAAATGGTTAGTGTTGACTGTTTAGTATTTCAAAGAGTTGATGCCTAAATAATTAACTTGCAAATCATGTTGAAAATATTAAGAACAGGTTGGTATTTATATTAGTTTTAATATCTGCAAAAATAAGATCATAATAACAATGTTTTCAATGTAAATAGTTAAAAAAATTGGAATTTTACTTTGCACTCTAATGCGATTGTTTATAATCGATCATGAATGAATCCTGTATCCATTAGACCTGAAGACGTTAATCATAAGTCCTACTGTATTTTCTTTTGTTATTCATGTTCTAAAAGGTTTCTTTAGAAAATTTAGCAATATTACCACCTTGGGATCATTGGGTTATTTCCACTTTGATACGATTGTTTATAATCGATCATGGAATTATTCCTGTAGGCGATCCTATATGTTGTAGACGTTCATAAGTCCAATATTTGTTTGTTTGTTTTTACTCATGTTCTAAAGGGATTCTTTAGGAAATCTAGCAATATTACCACCCTGGCATCATTGGGTTATTTCCACTTTGATACTATCGTTTATAATCGATCATGAATTATTCCTGTAGCCGATAATAGGTTGTAGACAGTCCAATATTTGTTTGTTTTTTTCTCATGTGCTAAAAGGTTTCTTTAGATAATTTAGCAATGTTACTACCTTGGCAACATTGAAAATTTGTTGTATTAGCATTATACAGATAATCAGCTAAATTGCATATTTGTTATACTAGGTCAGAGGTAAGTTTTTACCTAGCACAAATGTGATGAAATAAATTATGTTAGGGAATCTTTGAGTGGGGAATTCATTCTTGGTACTCATTTGCACATGGCAAAACCCTGAAATCAAAGATGACTGCCATGCACTCATTGCGTAGTAGTAATGATTATCATATTTATTTTCAATAACAGTAGTCTCACAAAGAGCAGTCTCTTTTGCAGGTCTAACACTTTGGAATTCCCAACCACCCCATTTACAGAGCGCTTCATCTTAATGGCCCGGTCAGATATCAACGGATATCGGAAACGTATGCCCAACGAATAGACAATTAAAAAAATTAAATTATCCGGTGATGAAAGTCGTCTCCATTGCTTCATGTACAAAACATAGAACAACGTACATCACCGGACAAGGAGCGGACAAGAAACGTACAGAACGGATGGAAAATGTAGCTCTCCGTTTGCGCAATCCGTTGATATGTGACCGGGCTATAACATTCAAACATACTTATTCAAAGACACCCCTTATACATGTATAATCTCAGTTCTCCCCCATTTCACCCCATCTCCATTTTTTAAATTTTTTTTTTTACTAGTTGTATTTTTTATTTTGTATGTGTTTATTTTGAAGCAGCTGCTTCACTTAGGGACCATATACCCACCAATATTGTTTTTAATCTTTTTATGAGTGAATAAATCAAGTCATGATCTAAATAAATGTATGTATTAGATATATTTAAGCTTGGTTGCCACCATTGCAACATTGGACAATGCATGTAATGAACTTCGTATAATTAGGTAATTTAGACTAATTATTTGCATATCCCATAAATATTATATTATTGTGAACCCAGTACGTTCAAATAATGGGTAGCATACTATTTTTCCTAGGTTTTGGGGGCTACAAATTAATTTCTGATACATGTACTTTACTTCATATATCACCATGGCAACCTTCTCAGATCAAAGATGGCCGCTCGATCTCCTGAGAACCCATATCAGGAAACATGTGTTCATTCTTCTGGTTATATGGTTTGTTTCATTTCTGATTTTACAATACAATTATAATTTTACAATAAATGAACGTACTACAAAAACAAACATTTTTTTAAATAACAAATATCCAGTGTATATAATAGTAAACAAAGTTACTAACATAAATAATATACTGTATAACGCCTAACTGTAAAGAAAAGGAAAGAAAATGCAAAAGAGACAACATCCATAACAAAACACAACACTCCTACATATAATATGTGAAGAAAACCAGATATAATGTAATACATACAACAGAAATGATAGCGAATAACTTGTCTTTGAAAGAATTCTCAATGACGTCATAATATTGTCGTCCATACGACACAAATTGTCATGGCAAAAATGGTCTTTTTCAGATGTCATAGAGACGTCGTAATCATGGATATACGTCGTAATCATGGATATACGACAAAAAAGATAGTGAAAATAAGTCTTTGAAAGACTTCATAGTGATGTTGTAATAACGTCATCCATAGAACAAAAACTAATTGGACAAACTAGCTTTGGGATTTGTAATATCCAGATATAAAGATGTTGTCTATATGTAAATATAAAGTTAACTATTCTTTAGTTAATTGCCTTTTGAATTGTCCATACGACAAAAATGAAAAGCGAAGCACCGAAAAGTAAGTCTTTTGAAAAAGTCTTAATGACATAATATTGTTGTCCATACGACACAAATTATCATGGCGAAATTGTATTTTTAAGACGTATTAATGACGTCGTAATCATGTCACCCATACGACAAACAAAGCTAGTGAAAACTAGTATTTAAGAGACGTCATAATGCCGTCGTAAAAAAGGTCGTCTATACGCCAACAATAATTACAAAAAAGTCTTTGAAAGACGTCATAATCACGTAATAACGTCGTCCACACGACATAAACCTTAATGGCAAAAATGGTCTTTGAAAGAGGTAATAATGACGTCGTAATACGACAAACAAAGCTAGTGAAAACTAGTCTTTGAATGACGTCATAATGACGTCGTAAAAAAGTCTTCCATACGACAAAAATTATTGCAAAAACTGGTCTTTAAAAGACGTAACAATGATGTCGTAATGAGGTCGTTCATACGACATAAAAATGATGGCAAAACTAATCTTGTAAAGACGTCATAATGACGTCGTAATACCATCGTCCGTATGACATAAACCTTAATGGCAAAAATCGTCTTGAAAAGACATCATAAAGGCGTCCTAATGACAAAATAAATCGTGAAAAATGGTATTTGAAAGACGTAATAATGATGTCGTAATCATGTCACCTATACGACAAACAAAGCTAGTGAAAACTAGTCTTTGAATGACGTCATAATGACGTCGTAAAAAAGTCTTCCATACGACAAAAATTATTGCAAAAACTGGTCTTTAAAAGACGTAACAATGATGTCGTAATGAGGTCGTTCATACGACATAAAAATGATGGCAAAACTAATCTTGTAAAGACGTCATAATGACGTCGTAATACCATCGTCCGTATGACATAAACCTTAATGGCAAAAATCGTCTTGAAAAGACATCATAAAGGCGTCCTAATGACAAAATAAATCGTGAAAAATGGTATTTGAAAGACGTAATAATGATGTCGTAATCATGTCACCTATACGACAAACAAAGCATGTGAAAACTAGTCTTTGAAAGACGTCATATTGACGTCATAAAAAGGTCGTCCATACGCTAAAAATAATTGTTTAAATGTCTTTGATAGACGTCATAATCACGTTGTAATAACGTCGTCTATACGACAAAAAATAATTGGGAAAAATGGTTTTTAAAAGACGTCACAATGACGTCGTAATGAGGTCATTCATACGACAAAAAATGATGGCAAAACTAGTCTTGTAAACACGTCATAATGACGTCTTAATATTGTCGTGCGTACGACATAAACCTTAATGGCAAAAATTGTCTTGCATTACGTTTCACTAAGTTAGCCGTGATCTCCACCACGGTGGAAATCAACTCAACCATTTTAATAGCTTTCGTCAATATTCCATGCCCTGTTAACTGCCCCCCCCCCCCCCCCCCCGAGACCTAGTGGTATTATAGAGATAATCTCCTCCGGTTACACGCAGTAAACCGATAAGAACGGTGTAAACGGTGATAAAATTCTACTAGAGGCACGAATCTCTCAACCTCTTCTCAGGCCTGAGGAGCGGATATTTTCTAACTTGGGTGAAACGTAATGGAAAAGACATCATAAAGACGTCATTTTTACGACGTCCTTATGACAAAAATAGATAGTGTAAAATTGGTCTTTGAAAGACGTAATAATGACGCCGTTTTTACGTCTTTCTTACGACACAAATTATCATGTCAAGAATGGTCTTTAAAAGACGTCATAATGACGTCGTATTCACATCGTTTACACGACATACGACGTGTTTACCAGTTAACGACCAAATTAAGACGTCATAAAGACGTCAGTCTGCTATCAGGGAAAGTCATCATCCACTACCAGCTACCAGCTACCATTAAAATATCTTACACCACAGGGATATACCATTCAACAGAAATACCATAGAATATCCTCTACCATATAACATACCGTAGAAATACCATACACCATACAGCCACCATAGGGCTACCATAGATCTACCATTCACTTTAGAGCCACCATTGAATCACTAACCACCATTAATATACCATAAAGTCATCATCCACCATAGAGCTACCATTAAAATATCTTACACCACAGGGATATACCATTCAACAGAAATACCATAGAATATCCTCTACCATATAACATACCGTAGAAATACCATACACCATACAGCCACCATACAGCTACCATAGATCTACCATTCACTATAGAGCCACCATAGAGTCACTAACCACCATAAATATACCATAAAGTCATCATCCACCATAGAGCTACCATTAAAATATCTTACACCACAGGGATATACCATTCAACAGAAATACCATAGAATATACTCTACCATATAACATACCGTAGAAATACCATACACCATACAGCCACCATAGATCTACCATTCACTTTAGAGCCACCATTGAATCACTAACCACCATTAATATACCATAAAGTCATCATCCACCATAGAGCTACCATTAAAATATCTTACACCACAGGGATATATACCATTCAACAGAAATACCATAGAATATCTTCTACCATATAACATACCATATAAATACCATACACCATACAGTCACCATAGAGCTACCATATATATACCATTCACTTTAGAGCCACCATAGAGTCACTAACCACCATTAATATACCATAAAGTCATCATCCACCATAGAGCTACCACTGAAATATCTTCCACAATAGGGATACCATTCAACAGAAATACCATAGAAATATATTCTACCATATAATACACCATAGAAATACCATACACCATAGGTCGGCATCAATGATATACCATTGACCATAGAACTCCACCATTCAGCAATTGTGTGGTGTACCATACACATACCATTCACCACTGAGCTGCATCATAGAAATACCATTCACCATAGAGCTGCACCATAGGAATACCATAGATTTTTTTTGTAAGGGTAGCTTCGCCACTGAGACATCCAGTAGAAAAAAGTAGGCCCATACTATGGTCATTTTATGACTGAGATGGTTATTTAAGAAGCTTGAATTTTTTTCAAAGAAAACAATTATTTTATTTCTGCATATCTGACCAGTCTTTTGTTTCCCTTATAGGTGGTTACCATAATATGGGTTGACTGTTCTTGAATGTTCACTGTACAAGCGAGAAGGCCCTTAATGTATGTACTGCATTATACTGGGCGTTGTACACAATCGCATTTGTAATAATTTGCACTTCCACAGTATTTACTTTGGTATGGGAGTTCTTCTTGTAACTGCAGCAAATATTGACCCGCATGTCAGGCGAAAAGAGATGGATAATGATTCATCGACATATTACTGAACTTACTTCTATACATAGAGCGACATATACGCGAAATATTAAAATAAAATGGTGTAATGTTTGCTTGGCGATAATGATTGAGCAGTCTTGTTCGTGTGATGGTTGAAGTGACATACCTGTTATATCCTTGGTCACCCAAGAAGGAGTGCAAAATAGGGGGTGTGGAAGTACTCCCCCCCCCCCCCCCCCCCCAATTAAGGAGGGGGGTATACATTTAACGTTTGTTAGTGGTTTATTTATTTCATTTCGCTCAAACGGGGATAGTGAGCGGCGGGATGAGGGAGAGAGGTCCCTCCCTGATTGGGATGGGGTCATTATTGTCCACACTATGCAACCTACTCCCCCGCCCCCGCCCCCGCCCCCCCCCCCCCCCCACACCATTCCCCATCCCTCTGGATACACAGCTATATATGTAAATCAATACTCAAGTTTGTGTGCAAAACGTGTGCAAATATCAGTGAGCGCGAATGAATAAGACTCAATAAAGGCTGCCTGGCGTATATACTGTAACCCAGATAAAGATGGTAAACAATAACGGGGTTGCCATGCCTACGTTCGTTCTAGTCATAATCAAATTGCCAATTTGGCATATAAAGGAGAGGTTGGCCGTTTTAATGCACTGGGGTCAGCCACTTTATTGTAATACTATTATTTAATATTGAATGCAGGATGGTGTAAGTTGAAGGTGTACGAATAGGGGGACGTTTGATTCGCGGTGAATTATGAATTATTAACTGTGCGTGTGTGTGTGTGTGTGTGTGTGTGTGTGTGTGTGTGTGTGTGTGTGTGTGTGTGTGTGTGCGTGCGTGCGTGCGTGCGTGCGTGCGTGCGTGCGTGTGTGCGTGCGTGCGTGTGTGCGTGCGTGCGTGTGTGCGTGCGTGCGTGTGTGCGTGTGTGCGTGTGTGTGTGTGTGTGTGTGTGTGTGTGTGTGTATGTGCGTGCGTATATGCATGAATGTATATGTATGTGTGTGTGTGTGTGCACATACACACACGCGCACAAATGCACATGCATACATATACATAATCTAGGCACGCACATATTTTGCATATACATACACACACGTGTGCGCGCACACATACACACACCGATGTACGCGCTTACACACGCACGCACTCAAACAAAATACAAACACACGTACGTACTTTATACGCACATACACGCATGCACAAATTAAAGGGGCCCTGTAACCCAAATGCATGTTGACCTCTGTTCATCTGTATTAGTGTACATATTCAATATTTGTAAACGGTTTGACCCAAATATGTTTTGTATATTTTTTAACATTTTATCATTTATTTGTCTTCATGTTGCTAAGCCCCACCTCCTAAAAAACCCTCCAGAGCAAATTATATTGTTGACCTGCAGTGACATCATTTGTCAATCACTGGTCAGCTACCATGCTATTGTGATTAGCCTAATCACAATAGCATCACACGGTTGAATAGAATACCAACTCACACAACTTCAATTACAATGGCTGTTGCTATGTTAGAAGAAAAGCACTGTCTAAGCCATTGCATGGAGGTATGCAGGGCATGCTTTTGTGTGGATGTTCTTCTTGTACTTTCATCTTTTGTTAATCTCATGGTAGCTGACCAGTGATTGACAAATGATGTCACTGCAGGTCAACAATAGAATTTGCTCTGGAGGGTTTTTTAGGAGGTGGGGCTTAGCAACATGAAGACAAATAAATGATAAAATGTTTAAAAATATACAAAACATATTTGGGTCAAACCGTTTACAAATATTGAATGTGTACACCAATACAGATGAACAGAGGTCAACATGCCAACATGCATTTGGGTTGCAGGGCCCCATTAATATACACTCGCATGCATACACAAAATAAGGCACATAATATGCACATACGCAGACAAACACAAGCACACACACACTCGTAGAGAGAGAGAGAGAGAGAGAGTGAGAGGGAAATAGTCCATGAGCCGAGGCCAGAAAAAATGAAATCCGTAGCACCCCCCGAGGGGCACGGAAATTTTGGTATCAGAGGATAGGTTATGAACCCAGCTACCAAGAAATGCTGACCCCCAAAAAAAATATTTGCTCGTAACCATGGCAACGCCAATCACGTGATACATGTTTAAACTGACTCATTAGCGAGCTTTGTAGTGCTATTTCTGATACTCCATACTCCTAAATCACATTTCTCGGAACTTACATGAGCAATACTCCTGATTTTTCATATACTCAGACATTTAAGGACTGTATTTCTGTTAGAACATGTTTTAAGGTGAGGGTACCGTTTTAAGGTCCCAAGGGTCACCGCTAATTAACCCCTAATTGTATACTACTGTCACAAATTAGAACTTTAGTGGATTTTTGGCTAGTTATTTCTCTGTAGTCGGTTTTCTGAGCTATACTATGACACATTTGTAATGGAGGAACGCACATGGCCTCCAGAGTTCAAATCCACCATGTGACATCGGACAGCCTACCCGTTGCCATGGAAACGCGGATATATGATAACGATGTTAATGTTTAGAAAACTGTATTTTTAATGAAACCGGACTATATTCTCGTCATCCAGTCGTGAAAGGCTTTTATTTTGTAGGGAATGGAGATACGTATGATATTAGTTTTAAACTCCTTACAGATCACGAGTGACCTACAAATATTAAGGTCACTTAAGGTTCACCTCAAGGTCAATGACAAAATCCTTACTTCATACATCAAGAATATTTGTATGAAATTCATGCAAACTCTCATTACCCCTTATAGTCCATGAGCCAAGTCCAGAAAGGGCCTTATTTTAGGATTTGGCTGCACCCCCGGTCGGGCATGGAAAATTTGGTATCAGAGGAAAGGTCATGAACCCAGCTCCCGATAAATGCTAACCCCCCATTAAAATAGTTGCTCGTAACCATGGCAACGCCAATTATATGACACATGCCCCTTTTCACATGAAATACAAGTGGTATTTAGAAAAAAATTAGTTACTTACCAATTATTAAATATTTTTAATAAGTAAATGTATGTTTCCAATGATTTAAACACTAATAATGAAATGACAAAATCATTCCGAACAGTCTGACATAATTTGTGAGTAAATATTAATGAAATTGTGTTTCCTAGCAACATAATTTTCCCTAGCAACCAGTTTAACCTTGCATATACGCTTGCCATTTTCTTTTTTCAAGGAGATTTTCTTTTCAGAACGGAATAAAAATTATCTGAACCATAAATTGATGGACTTCATATTGATTCTAAAGTGAAACAATTCAAGAAAAATAAGCATTTCAACAATAATTTATGATATAGGTGTTTGTTAGGATATGCCAAACCAAACCACCATTTTCATGAAAATGCTATTTTGCTGTACATTCCTGCACAATTAGAAAAAAAATCCAGTTGATTAACTTAAGACAATATAACTTGTAGACGTTTACAAATATGTAAGTTGAGTTTTCAAAGTATAAATATACAAGACATACAATTAATAACCTTGATAGCGCAAAACAAATAATGTATATATATGATTATCCATGGAGAAAATTATGTTACATAGCAACGACTTTTACCTAGCAACCACATATATGACCTATATTTAGCAGTTTTGTTTGCCTTAGAAATGTTATATAGGCCTGTATTACTTTGAGAACTCGGTTAACATTGGTTACACAAACATTTGAAATACTTCAGATTCTCCATGGATACCGTCATGTTGCCTAGCAACACTATTTTCCCTAGCAACTACACATCTGACATATATTCAGAGGGTTATTTTGCCTTTCCTAGGCACATTTTTTGCTGTATTGTCCTACATTATGGCCCATTAACAAGCTCCACAGTGCTATACCCGGTACTCAACACTCCTAAATCAAATTTCTCGGAACTAACATGAGCAATATTCCTGATTTTTAATATAAATAAACACTACAGGTGTGGCTTTGTCTGAGAACAGTTTTAACGATGAGGGTAATGTTTCAAGGTCAAAGGGGTTTTCAATAATTAACCTTTGGATGTATATCAATATATAGATGGCTTGTTTTGTTATTTAATGCAATGTTCGGCTCTTATTATAGACTTGTATAACTCTGAGTACTGAAATAACTATTAATACACATTTGAAACAATGAAAGTATCCATGGATACTGATATGTTGCCTGGCAACAGCATTTTGCATGGCAACCACACATTCGACATTATATTAGGGGGATCATTTGACCTTTCTGGGTGAAGGTGTGCATGCGTTCGTGAGTGAGTGTGTGTGTTTGTGAGTTGGTGTTTGTCATGTTTATGTGCAGGAGGGAATTACTAGTATGAGAAAAGGCCATTATGAAGAGTGCCCGCAAACATGACAAACAATGACTGTGAGTCCCTTAGCATCCGGCTAAAACTGCGTGAAGTACGTAACTAAGACTGAACCTGAGATAATGTTTCTGCCATGAGTGCTTTGTTTATCAAATTCAGGGGCGTAGACAACGGTGGGGATGCGGGGTATGCATCCCCCCACCTCACAAGGTTGGGGGGATGACATGTACAATCACCCCCCCCCCCCCCCCCCAGGTTTTAGGGAATGATGTTTTTTTTTTGGTGTGTATCTGTACACGAGTGGGAAAGAAAAAATTTACTGTATGAGCTAAGACTTGTTAATTCTAACCTTCAAAAAAGTAATTTATACATCCACTTTAAATTTTCGCTGCGCGCTTCGTGCGCGAACAGATTATCTCAGTTTGTTGTGTAAATTGCGTATGGTCTGGGGTGAGTATTTTTTTTCTGTACCGGGACGCGTCTTTTTTTTCCGTACCACTAATGCGTCAGTTTCCTCAAAAACTCCTGAAAGCGCGCTGGTAAGCCAAGTCTAGCTCGCGTGTGTTGATTTACACGCCAGCCTAGCCATTATCTCAATAAAATCGTGGTTTCACACACCATGATGACTGTGAGTCAGTGATGTGTCCGAGTCCAGTCAGTCCGAGTCCGAGTCCAAGTCCGAGTCCGGCCTTCCGAGTCCGAGTCCGAGTCCGAGTCCGAGTCCGGCATGTCCGAGTCCGAGTCCGGCATGTCCGAGTCCGGCACATGTGCAAATATAAATAAATAAATAAATAAATAAATAAATAAAAATAAAAAAATAAATAAAAAAAAAAAATGAATGAATGAATAAATAAATTAATTAATAATTAATTAATTAATTAATAAATAAATAAATAAATAAATAAAAAATTGAATAAACAAATGATTGAATAAACAAATGATTGAATGAATGAATAAATAAATAAATAAATAATGTTGAGACAATTATGTTACATAGCAACGACAATTACCTAGCAACCACATATATGACCTATATTTAGCAGTTTTGTTTGCCTTAGAAATGTTATATAGGCCTGTATTACTTTGAGAACTCGGTTAACATTGGTTACACAAACATTTGAAATACTTCAGATTCTCCATGGATACCGTCATGTTGCCTAGCAACACTATTTTCCCTAGCAACCACACATCTGACATATATTCAGAGGGTTATTTTGCCTTTCCTAGGTACATTTTTTGCTGTATTGTCCTACATTAAGGCCCATTAACAAGCTCCACAGTGCTATACCCGGTACACTCCTAAATCAAATTTCTCGGAACTAACATGAGCAAAACTCCTGATTTTTAATATAAATAAACACTACAGGTGTGGTTTGTCTGAGAACAGTTTTAACGATGAGGGTAATGTTTCAAGGTCAAAGGGGTTTTCAATAATTAACCTTTGGATGTATATCAATATATAGATGGCTTGTTTTGTACTTTAATGCAATGTTCGGCTCTTATTATAGACTTGTATAACTCTGAGTACTGAAATAACTATTAATACACATTTGAAACAATGAAAGTATCCATGGATACTGATATGTTGCATGGCAACAGCATTTTGCATGGCAACCACACATTCGACATTATATTAGGGGGATCATTTGACCTTTCTGGGCACCTTTTTGCTGTATACTCGGGTTACAAGTTTAACATTTCTTTTTGCAGCACACATGTAATACTGTAGATAATCAATACAGATTTGTATGACGGTTGCCTAGCAACAGTATCTAGCCTAGCACCAATTCATTCGGCCTATATCCAATGGGTGTTGCCCTTCCTCATGACTTTTCTGCTTTAATCGTACATTACTGTACATACTCAGCTAACTTTTAAAGTCATAAACGTTACATTTTCTTTTCTTAATTGAAAGGAAGTGTCCATAGCAACACAAAGTAAACGTAATTTTTAAAAACAGGTCATGCATCATGACCTCCCTTTCAAAATGGACTGTCCTGAGTATGTATTGTATGCCTATATTTGGTACAACATGCATGTTAAAGGATAGTGAATAGAGATGGTGGACATCAGCGGAGTGTGTTCACCATACTAAATATGTCATGTCAAATGTTTGCGTATAAAACATTTTAGGCGACAAATAACATTAACCAAAAAGCACCATTTAAGGGATCGATCTAGAAACTTTGTCAAAATCTTCAAAACTTACTTGGAACCTAAGTGGTTCTCAAATATTTGTATATACCAATATAGTATGGAAGAGTATTCGGTTGCATGACATTAATTTACCATTGAATGTTTACACATGACTTATGAAAGGGTAGATGAAATGGTTCAGAATTGATTTGATGAGGTTTTAGCATTTGTATGCATTTGTTTGGTCTAATTGGCTTGGATGATCCGAAACTAACACAGTATCCTAGCAAATGTAAGAATGAGATTAGTAGGTAAGGGTAAAAAAACTATTGTCCTTAATATAGAGGTGGAACAAGAGAAGAGAATCATCATTTGATATCATCACACAGCGATCTGCCAATAGCTTGCCAGTCTTAGTCTACATCACTAGCCTCTCTGCTAGATTGTTCATTGATCACAAACGGCATGCACAAACAAAAACTGGATACCTTCCTTACTTCAGTGGGCAGAAATGACAAGCAAATACTATTCAGTGACTTTAATGTCAGAGTAAGTCATGATTCATCACTATGCCTATGGGAAGGTGTCACTGGAAGAATGGAGTGGGCACCCGCAACAATTGATTACTTCTTTTGCAGACCTGCGAAGCACATGCCTTAGAGATAACCAATGCCATCTTTTGAAACCTCATCGACGACGGCATTTTCAGTAAAATGAGACGTGCAGGATGTCAGAGTAACCAATTATATGTGTGGGGCAGACTGTTGGACAGACCCCCAGGCGCATCATATATAAGATAAAGCTCCAAATTAGACCAAAGAGGCGCCCACAGGGAAAGGAGCATAGCAATGTATACACTGAAGAATCCTGATGTGGCTGGAAAACTCATCTCAGATCTAGGCGATCAGCTGGCAGACATTTTACACGTTGTTGACAACACTGAAACAAATTCTGAATGACTGTCCACCCGCAATGTCTATAAACGTCTACCCGCAAGATGCAATGACTGGTTAGATGGGCATGATGAAGAAATCCACCGAAAATCATAGACGTAAACATCGTGCTCATCAAAATTATCCATCAGTAATATGCTTCTAAAAAGGGGGCCTACACTAGTCAGTGCTCGTAAATACAGGCCAAACAGGACTCGTGGCTACATTCAAAGGCATATGAAATCCAGGGCTATACTGACTCAAAGCGGTTCTACGGGGACATCAACACCCTCTATGGACCTCAGTCGTTAGGGAGGTCTCGCCTTCTAAGTTCTGATCGGTCAACTCCCTTTTCTCCCTTATCTGAGAAGCCGGATATACTGAAGAGATGGACTAAACACTTTGAAGCCATCCTCAATTGACCAGATGCCCCCGATTAAATCACACTGATCATGAATATTTCACCCGACAATGTTGAGGTCAAGAAGGCTACTAGTTAGCTCTCAAACGACACATCTCCTTGATCCGATGCCGTTCCTGCTGACATCTACATAGATGGACGTCCTGTGCTTCTTGACAAACACACTTTGCTGCTACAATCCGCCAAGGGCTTCGATGGCTTGTTCCACAAGAACTCAGGGATGCATGTATTATACACCAGTCCTCTAAAAAAGAACAGGATATCGATAACTATTGAGAGGGCGAATTACCAGGCTGCTGTCTGGAAGGCAGCTCTGACTGCAGCCCCAGAGATAACTGGCCCTGAGGGAGAGGGATGGAAACTCATTGACGGCAGACTGGTGGTTGACTGGACTAAAGCGGCTCCGGCTCCAAATGCCATTCTGGGATTGGTTGCCTACAAATGTCGCACAAACTGTGAGACACGGTGATGTGGGTGCCGTGCCAATGGACTCCGCTGCACAGATGCATGCGGTTGTTGTGACTGCCAGATATGTGATACTGATGCAGATGCAGATGAAGCCGACGAAGATAGTGACAATTAATACGTGTAACATGGTGTAGATTTGGCTCTATTTAATCAACTCCTCGTGGGCAGTATCTAATCTGATGATGGTATCATTTATTATAATAATAAAACAATAACTGGATTCAAATCAATACATTGCCAAGCTTAGTGTCAATTTTGTACACACAGATACTAACACACATACGCACACACACTCACCCACCCACACATACACACACAAACACACACACACACACACACATACGCGCGCACACACACACACACACACACACACACACACACACACACACGCACACGCACGCACACGCACGCACACGCACGCACACACACGCACACACACACACACACACACACACACACACACACACACACACACATACACACCTACACACACACACACACACACACACACACACACACACACACACATATACGCTATATGTAAAGTAATCATAATATATAACGCAAAATATCCCAAGAAAGACGATGAAATAAACTGGAATACAAGTCAGATGTGTGGTTGCTAGATAAAGTGTGGTTGCCAGGCAACGCATTGATCTCCATGGATAACTAAGTAGTCTTCATATGTTGCACCATCAAGTTTAATCAAGAATCTACTTTGACTAATGAATCTACTTTCACTATTGACTATACAGCAAAAAATGTGCCCAGGAATGGTAAAATAACCCTTGAAATGTATGTTAGATGTGTGGTTGTTAGGTAGAATAGTGTTGCTAGGCAACGTGACGATATCCATGGATAAACTTAAGTATTGCAATTGTGTTTAACCAATGTTAACCGATTACTCAAAGTAATACAGGCCTATAAAGCAGAACATTTCTGAGGAAGGGTAAAAAAAATGCTCGAAATATGTCACATATGTGGTTGCTAGATAAAAGTCGTTGCTAGGCAACACATTTGCCTCCATGGATAATCAAATATATCGACTGGATATCGACTTAATCGACTGGATTTATTTTAACACAATTGTACAGCAAAATGGCATTTTCATGAAAATGGTGGTTTGGTTAGGCATATCCTAACAAACACCTGTATCAGAGAATATTGTTGAAATGCTTATTTTTCTTGAAGTTTATTACTTTAGAATCAATATAAGGTCCATCAAAGTGAAATTAATGGCTCAGAGAATTTTATATTCAGTTCTGAAAAGAAAATAACCTTGAAAAAAGAAAACGGCTAGCATATAACAAGGTAAAATTGGATGCTAGGGAAAATTATGTTGCTAGGCAACACAATTTGATTAATATTTACTTACAAATTATGTCAGACTGTCCGAAATGATTTTTTTCATTTCATTAATAGTGTTTAAATCATTGGAAACATACATAAACAAATATATATATTAACTAATTGGTAAGTAACAAAATGTTCTAAATTTCAGTTGCATTTCATGTGAAAAGGGGCATGTGTCACATAATAGGCGTTGCCATGGTTACGAGCAAATATTTTTTCGGGGGGTTAGCATTTCTCGGGAGCTGGGTTCATGACCTTTCCTCTGATACCAAATTTTCCATGCCCCTCCGGGGGTGCAGCCAAATCCTAAAATAATGATCTTTTTGGACTTGGCTCATGGACTAAAAGGGGGGGGGGGGGCGTGAGGGACACTCGCCGGGCGGGTGCTTTATCTATCATCGTGTATTAGATTACTTTTCGTTGTCATTTTGTTCCATCTTCAGTATCCCATAACCCCTCCTTCCAGAAAAAGAAAAAAAATCATTTTTTTGTTTTTTACCCTGGCGTCTGTCAATCCCTATAAGAGGTACATGATTGAGTGTAACTTACGGGATTAATAGGGAAAGTGTTAGCGGCAGCCAGACAGCAGTACATGCTATAATGAGGCTAAAACGCTTGTCTTATTCAGGTTCCACAGACCGCAACTATCTTCCCGAGGGTTGTACGTTTGCTTTAAAACCCTTACCCTAACCCAAACTACTAAAACCAGCTCTAACCCAACCAATCACGCCTTTTATAAGTATAATCCAAAGACTGCTTGGAGAAGTTACGCCACCTGGAGTTCTTGTTTCGACAATTAGGACCAAACCAAAGACGCTTAGCCTCGGTCACACCTTTGCGTATGTTGCTGCGTATTGCTGCGCTAGACAGGGTATATCAATACGCAGCCTTACCCAGCAATACGCAGCGATTTTGAAGTTTGCAGTCACACTATTGCAACTATGTAGCTCGTATGTAGCTCGTATGCCGCTCGTACAGAGACTGCCTACGGTTGCCTATGGTTGCCTATTGCCCCGCTTTAGCTCGCTGTTGCTCGAAGCAGTACGATTCAATACGCGGTGTGCTCGCCACATTGCGTATGGAACTCGTTCTTTACTCGCTTGCCGCTCGCTAGCCGCTCGCACCAGTTGGTATCGTTGCGTCTCACTGCGTATTCGCTCGCTTTGGCTCGACTGCCGTTCGTACTGTTGCGTGCCAACTCGATCTGAAGCGTACCAGCTCGCTCGGGCATCGGCGGTATATAAAAACTGGTCATTTTACGGGTCCTGCTAGGCAGCCAATCGTAGTGCTAGCGAGCTAAAGCGAGCGGGAACCAGCGAGAGCGAGCACGAGCTAGACTCGCAGCATAGCGAGTGGCACAGCGAGACTCGCAGCAAAGCGAGCGGCCATCGCAGTGATTCGTGTTGCTAGGAGCGGTGTGCGAGCAACAGCGCAACAATATGCGCAATCATGCGAACGACAACGAGCTACAGCGAGGTAAATCGTGTGGGAAACGCAGCTATACGCAGTGACACGCGCTCCAAAAAATGAGTTGCGAATGATTGCGTTTACCTGCGCTAGGTCACTCGCTGTCGCTCGCTGTTGCTCGCATTCACTGGTTGTCACTCGCTCCCGCTCGTGTGCAATTTGACCTTGCGTTTGCTTGCGAGAGTTTAGAAAATTTTAAAACATGCGAGCGACATACGCAGGCCCCTGCGCTAGTCTGCGTATTGAGTACGTAGTGAGCTCGCATCATTGCGCTTTATTGGGTGTATCTGCGTATGTCTGCGCTCGAGCAATACGCAGCATGCAATACGCAAGCCCAATACGCAAAGGTGTAGTGAACGGGCAGAGCGCGATGTACAAAATTAACACGCACTTTGATACGCAGGCTATTCATTATGACGTCACAATAACAATGTTTACATCGCCTGAGGTTTGACTAAAAATAATTTCAAGAACACGTGATAAAGTTTGATGACCCCAAATTTGCATATCGCGCGTGAAATTTGTTTTGCGCACTTGGTAGCGCGTACAATAATAAAGAATTAAATAAAGACAGTGCGCGGACTGAGCGCGCGTTAACATTAGAATACGCGAGTAGCCATTGCCATTTTTTCTCTACACGTCGGTAAGATCTTTAAATTGCAAAAATATATTCTTCTTCTTCTTCTTGGTACTGCAAACAAACTCCACATGATGCGGATATACAGTTGCAGGCATTAATTGGTGGGTTCTCACAGCTATAATTTCAAACGTAAAAACGCTATCGACTATAATTTTTAAATAAAGACAAAATTAAATAAGCAAAACAATGTGTCCCCCAGGTGTACTCAACTTGGAGATAAGCTGATGTTCAATCGTCATACTAGCCTGAATTTGCCGAGTTTAAGTAAGTACGTTCTGATCCTTATTTTTGTTTAAATTAATACTAACAAAGGGAACATTTGTTCCCAAAAAGCTATCGACTATAATTTTTAATTTTTGTTTTCATTAATTAAAATGAACAAGATTCAGTACTATACCCAAACCTCTGGGTGTACTCAACTTTCTCTTAAGCTCGACTTGAATCTTCATTTTGTTTGAAGGAACATCGCTGCGCGACCGCCAGTGAGCTGTCTTGTAATTCTATAGTCTTTGACCAAACGTGTGATGGCGCTATTCAAAAGTGAATACAAGTGAATATCAGCATGATCCGAGCAGTATGCTAGCTTGCAGTATGTAAGCATTTGCGAGTGCGCCAATGCTTTCACGCGTACGTCAATAGATTCCCGGATGATTCATTCGCTCTGCACAGTGCGCTCTGGCTCTGCACGCATATAGTCTACGCAATTCAGACCGCATGAACGCATGGTTTAGAATGGTGATGCGTTTTCCAATTATATATTTTTTTCTGAAAACATATTTTTGTGAACTTGTTGAAGGAATGGAATACTAAAGATGGTACCTTTCTATAATAAGAATATTATTTTTGGGTGGTGGTACCCTTTAAACATACCTCCTGATGCATCAGGGTCCGCATGTGACGTCACAATTGCAATACCGACCAAGGCCCATAAAGATTCACGAAAACAATCATGATTTATCGTACAATAAATTAATTGGTCGTACGATCAACCCTGATCATACGATTAATCGTGAATCGTTAGGGGCACTGGCCTGTGTGCTGAACATTGCGTGTTGATAGAGCAAGATCGGCATTATTTCCATTAAAGTGAATCATGTAAAGTGTAAAATTCTGCCGAAAGAGACATTTGAGACTTCAATCCTATGTCAATATCATTGTAATGTACCATTTGATGATTTGTGAAAATTTGAAAGAAAACGAACACTGTTTACCTCGTAAAAAAAAGGAATATTGAGTTCATATTTTATCACCGAATCCTGATGGCCTGCCGTAGATTTTTCGCAGTAATACTCGTCCGTTTGATGATATCCGCACCCGTACACAGAAAAAACGCTGTTCAAAATTTCGTTCAGAATTTTGTTGTTTAAATTTTGAGCAATGTTGTTTAAATGACAGAATGAGTGTTCTAAACAGACACTGTTTAAAACACTCGGTCTAGTTGCAGAACATTTTTAAACAATTATTGTTTAAAAACCCTGAACGGGTTTCATTCCCTCCAACCAAGGCTTTTACGCGTTACGCGCACGCGCACACGGCGGCGGCTCTGCAACAATTCCATCATGGCGGATAACTATACCGTCAAGACTTCGGAGGAGTTTGGACTCGCTGAACTAATTGACGTATTCAGAGGTGAGAATTTAAACTAATTATTTAGTAATCTGAACGATTTTATACTTAAAACTTATTTGTGCTTGCTTTGACATCTAAGCGATGTCTACAATACAGAATAAATTAAGATAGACTCTGCCAATCCGTCCGCAGTGCAGTGATCGAAGTTGCACGGAATGTACGCGCCCGCGGAGGCAGCTAGCTAGCGCAGCGAGAGTCAGGCCCGTCCAGAGCTGCGGCCCTGCCGATCCTACCCCAGTATACATCGCTTAGATGTAAAAGCAAGCACAAATATGTCTTAAGTATAAAATCGTTCAGATTAATAAATAATTAGTTTAAATTCTCACCTCTGAATACGTCAATTGGTTCAGCGAGTCCGAACTCCTCCAAAGTCTTGACGGTATAGTCAACAGTTTTTTAAACAACAACATAAAACACCTGAATTTTTTAAACAATAGTTTTAAGCAACAACTTTGAACAACTGACTTTTAAACAATATTTTTGAACAACACTTTTAAACAACGGACGTTTTTAAACAATATTGTTAAAGAAAGCTTAAACAACCATGCTGTTTAAAATCTATTGTTTAAAAAGTTGTTTAGAATTTTAACCAACTTACTGTTTAAAGATTAAACAATCTTGGTTGTTCAAAACAACGTTGTTAGAGGGACCGGCTTAAACAGCGTTTTTGGCTGTTGTTTAAAAAGTTGTTTAATTTTTGTTTGCTGTGTAGTATCGGACGTACAGAATTCGCGCGCACAAGATATAGCACGGCTCAACAGTCGCAGGTACGCGCTGCCGTAAACATAGTGCATGCGAACAGTGTAGTCGGACAGTAGCCAATATTTCAGGTACGACACTTGTACTTTAGGCGAAACACGTTAGCTAACGTCTTTCAGCTGAACAATTATCAATGATAATTATCTTCATACTAAAGGGACATTTTTTTAAATCTAACCCCATTTTATTCTTCTCTTACCATAAGCTCAACACGGTAGAAGAGAAACGACGAAGCTCCAAAAAAAATCGTGGAGTTAGACACTTTACATGATCCACTTTAATAGAGTCTGTGACTCGGCCTGGCATCTGCGTATGCCAGGTGCGGTACTCAGGTGTTTTAATTTCCGAGCTCTGTAGTTTACAACTATTCAATATTTCTGGTTTGAGATCGATCAGAATATACAGCCTTGGAAATAATTATTAGACCAAGCACTTTTTGCTCAATTTTTGAGATTGTTTACACTATTTTGTCACTTTTATGACATTTTAACGAAACAAAAGTTCATAAGATATCAAAGGGGGTATAGTCAATGGGATTAGAAGTTCCTACAGCAGAAGTTATGTCTTGATTTTGATGAAAACGTGAATTTCATGAATAATTGCGTGGATATTTACCATAAAAAGGTATGGGTTTTATACACACGTTTTCAATGCATAGTGGAACATTTTATGATTTTTTTTTTCTGTAAGTAGTGCTTATATCAGGGAAATGTCTTTCATTATTTGTGGAGCTTGTTTATGAGTAAATTAAGTATTGATTTGAGTTGCCAAGTGAAAATCAATTGCTCTTATCAAAGATGTAAGACCAGGTGAAGATGGCCTCTATCCTGGTACATTGATAAAGCACAGGCAGTCAGCATCCAAATATTATTTGCTTTTCCAACAGCGTTTTATGCCACTTTGCAACTCTCACCAAGAATCAAAGTGCTAATACAAGTCACACTAGGAACTAGAGAGACCTTTCTATGGTATGATCACAATTTACAGCAAAAGATCATCAAATTGTGCACATTGTATTTTTTTAAATGTATATAAAACCCATGCCTTTAATGTACATGTAAGGAATGGACAAAATCCATACAATTAGTTAAAAATTCATGTTTTTTTTTGGTATGTCATTAACAAATTTTTCTTTGAAATATTATAAAATGAACAAAATAGCTTGAAACTTCCCAAAAATTGATCAAAAAGTGCTTGGTCTAATAATTGTTGCCAAGGCTGTATGTAATGATTGTTTTTATAGACACAAAAAATGCGAAGTATACAAAAGTACTTAAAGTAAATCCGTTTATTGATAATTTTGCAAATTAATATCAAATCATAAAACGACACAACGTAATAAATGTAGAAGAAAGACACTTGGGCGATTGTTATATACACATTTTTGGTTAAGTTATCGTGCGCATACGTGTATGCTAACCTTTTTTTTAACTCATTAAATGAAAGAAAAAAATATTAATGAAAATAATAAAAACAAAATCCTAACACTATTAAACGAGGCCAACGGTCAGTTGAAAACAAATATTTTTATGAAAAAGAATTTAAGCACCAATTTTAACATATTATTAAAAACTAATAATGTATAAAGTTCTATTCTAAGTCAGTACCTAAGTTGATGTGTTATATCATTCCTCGCGTGGATACTTGTTACACAGTTTAACAGAGACTTCTTAATGTTGTTGGTTTTCGTCTAATTTCGAGGATGTTTCGCTTTTTCGCTTTTTCGCTTTTTTAACCAGGAAAGCAGTGTTCTTTTTCAATGAAACTTTCACACATCATTCGGACATATCTTTAAAATGATTTTGGTACAGGATTGAAGTCTCAAATGTAATTTTGGTCAATATCTGACACTTTATAGGTGCACCTTTAACATGACTAATATAAAAATTGGTAAATAATTGGTAAAAATAATTTGACATTTCACTGCAAGAAGGAATAACATATTATATTGTACATATGACCAAAGAAAACATGACAGCATCATGGACATCTGGGTAAAGGAAAGCAATCACCGCAATTATAATTATCACAATTTTCTCCATTGAATGCATGTGTACATTATTGTAAACGAGCTTGCATGATAAATCTGCCGACACGTTGCTTCTTAAAATAAAATAATACAAACAAAGAAGAAGAAAAAAGCAAGCATAATCAAATAACAATCCGACCGGAGTCTGTACATCTAGATGCAATATGATTTAATGTGAGTATTCTTTATTTCAGTATAATTTTATTACATCATGAAATCGTAAATATAATCAAATTCTTCTAGCAAAATATATACAACGTATCAAAAAAGTCAGTACTATATCAGCGATACAAAATACAAAGTTATTTGTTTATAACAAACTATAAAACTCTCTACTATCTTAGGCATGGAATTTGTTCTTTTTAGGCATCCGAATACTAGACATAATGGCACATTGTCAATGGTATATATAGTATAAATAAACAATGTTTACTCTCTGAGTAAGTATGTTATCAAATTACAACTATATTGAATTAAAGTGATCCATTAACTTTTTATAACTTCAACCAAAGCACTTGCCAATGGATTGTTCACAATTTCCTTTTACCTTCTCGTTTTAACTGAACGGTAGAAGAATAATTAAACTGGTTTTGATTTGTTAAATGTCACTAGTTATAAAGATAATTACCCTACCGGAAAGAACATAGTGTGCCACAGTGTGAACGCAGTGTTTCACAGTGTGGACCACAGTGTGAACACACTGTGTAAAGACTATATTAGCGTTTGAACAGTGCTAACACTCATCAATCTGTAAACACACTGTGAACACACTGTAAAAACACTGTGATCACACTGTGAGCACGATGTGAGCGCACTGCCACCACTGTGTGAATTGGCCTCCGTTCACAGTGTGTAAAATAGTGTGCTCACACTGTGTATCACGGAATTTTCACAGTTTGTTCAGAGTGTGTTCTCAGTGTGATAAGTGTTCACACTGTTAAAACGCTCCAATTTATTATAGTCTACACAGTGTGTTCAAACTGTGGTCAACAGTGTGAAACACTGGTCGATGGTCTGGACAACGGTAGATTGAATTGAAAAGCATTCCGGAACGTTTTCCGATTGTAGTCAAAATCATGAACAGGTGATAAGATATGACAATACATTTCCTTTTACACTTAGTAAACAGTATTTATTTCCTTTGAAACATAAACATCCTCTTTAGAAGAATATTCTGATGATATTGGTACACGATTGTATCAAATATCACTTTTGGAAGATTATGTACAGTTAATGGATCACTTTAACATGTTCCATTGTTTTTTATATTTTATTTGATATCTATCGGTGAGAAAATAGTAACTAAGACTTTTAAAGGTCTATATTATATTTTCTTTCTCATCAGGCATCGGAGAAGTCAGCCGGAGCTAAGGGTACGTCATCTTTGGTTGAAACATATCCCGCATCGAAGTTCAATTCGAACGCGCCCTTGTCCGGGAGGGGCGGGGCCATCCCATTAGCATGGTTACCGTTGTCCATTCTAAACTCATTCGGGTTCATGTCCACATACGTTGGGTTCACCACTGCCTGGTCTTGAATCTGAACCTGCAGTTAATAAATTTTAAAAAATCGCTACAATCAACCTTTAGAGTGTGTTCTTGTTAATTTCATTGCAATTTTCGTTACTTTTGTTTTCACTGATAGTGCTATCAATGTTATTGTAATTAAACGGTAATAATAATTATTTAATATAAATATAATTGGTTTATTTTCATAACAATCATTACTATCAGAATTTACATTATCATTATCATTGTCATTATCATAATTCATTTGTATTTGTTTTATCATTATCATTATTATTATCAATATTAGTATCATTGTTATTATAATTATCATCATCACCATGATTACTATCATTATCATCATCATAATTATTTAAACGTATACAAGATACGGTACCTGGTCTCCCGACATTGTAACGGTTGGGTTGCCCTTCTGCTTCTTGGGAACCTTAAAGGACCCGGATCGTCTGTAATTACTGCGATAGGAAAGATAATCAAAATGAATACTCATCAATATCATAATCAAACATAACTTAAATAACCAAAATATAAAACATACATTAATGTTCGAGCGACGAATTACTAATTTTACAAATTTATGAATTATATCATTGTTTGGTTTAGTGCGAGAAAAAAAGACACATCAACTTGCATAAAGCACAGAGCTAGCAAGATGATAGTCTAGCACAGCGCACACAACTAGCAAAATATAATACAATATAATTTACCTGGTATAATACTTACATAAAGCACATAACAAGCAAGACGATAGTGGTGAATGCAAAGAGTATGGTCAGGAAAACCAGGGTTTTTCCTTCTGCAATGTGATAAACAAGAGAAAAACAAAATCAAATTTAAGGAAATTGCATGTGTTTGTATGTGTACGTGAGTGTGCACGTATATATATGTGCTTCTTTGTTTGATTTATATGTGTATATATGTGTATGTACAGTATGTATGTATATGTTTGTTTGTATGTATGCGATTGTGTATGCGTGCGTGTGTTTTAAATCGGATTCGTAAATCAGACGCGCGGTGCCATAATATGGCGAACGCCTTGCGCTCGGTACGTTATACACGCTTGATGATCTACTATATATTTTTGTATACGTGTGTGCGTGTAATGTGCATTTTTTCAATAGCCATTTTGAGTGACCTACCGGAAGTTTTTGTCAGAAGCTGTTGCTGGCAGGCAAGCTCGGGTTGATGCCACTTGTTGTTGCCCAGACAGAGCCAGATCACAGAGTTCGTTGACCCCGTACATGTGATGGTCATCACCTCACCGTAGAAGTACGTGAACGTCTGACCGACGATTTGCGTCCCTTCCGGACTTGTCAACGGGCGCGCACACGTGGTCTCTGGTCATTGGAAATCATGTGGAGTACATTTTACATATATGTCAATTAAAGGTTAGTATTACTCAGTCGCAGGTAAATCCAAATCTAAAACAAATGATGTATTATCACTTTGTGCTTGTAAATATCGGAAGCGTTCTGCTTTCAGAATGTGTAATAGAACAAGGAGAACAAGACGAGAGAATCAGCGACTGTCAAGTCAGAATGTGTAGCCAAACATTGTGATAATATTAACAGAAAACTATTTACAAACAATAATGCCAATTTAAAGTAACTGTCTCCTAGAGGGCGCTTTCGAAAACAATGTCTAAGCAACCAGGCGGATTTATGGTGCGCGCGGCACCCTTTTTACACAGGGTGGCCCAATACACGGAACGGGGTACTGGCCATAATAAAGACGCATGATGACTATATGTTCACGGGATAGGGCATCTTTTACAAAGAAAAATGATACCAAGAACAGTCATTTTGATCGAGTATTTTCTATTAAGGATGTCTTAAGTGAGACCATGTCAGGTTCCCTTTTTTGTCGATTTTTACCGAGTCACTGCCTGATAAATCGCACTTACTGCCCGTCATAGCATCGAACAACGACAATACATGCGCCATATTTAGTGTGCATTCAGCTGTGTGCTGAGAGAATGGGCATAGTTGTTCGATGCTATGACGGGCAAGAAGTGCGATTCATGAGGCACTGACTTGGTAAAAATTGACGAAAATGGATCTCAAGAATCTTACAATGATAATATTGGCATATGATTGAAGTCTCAAATATCACTTTTGGGGAAAATATAAAAATAATAATAATAATAATACATAGCACTTATTGTGCGCCATCAATCTAGTAAACCATTCTGAGGCGCAGCTAAGGAATACAGAAATATATCAAACAAACCCAGATAACGTAGTCTATAGTCGGCACCGTCGCGGTTGGAAAAACAACGTTTAGCCAACGTTGGCCTACGGTAAATTCACAACCATATTTTTGCAGTCGGCGATCTGACGTTAAAACAACATTAAGCCGACGTTGTCTGTTGACTGTTGGCAAACTGGTCGGCAAATGTACGTTGAAACAACGTTGGCTGATAGACGAACAATCATATTTATATGGTCGAAAAGCAAACGTTGGGCCAACGTTTCGCCTACTACGTTGGATATTGGTTGGCTAGTTGACGTCGTACTAACGTTTGATAAACAACCACATTACGACGGTAGGCAAGCCAACGTTGGGCCAACATTGAATTATATAGTCGTATGAACGTTGGGGTTTAGTCGGCTCAATGTTGGCTTGACGTCAGAAATAGCAAAATAAAAGGTTGGGCAAACGTTGGCTCAACATTGGCAATTGACGTTGGCTTATGGGGGTTTGGCCAACGAGGGCCCAGCGGCAAGAATGACGTGGGCCAAACGTCACGTTTTGACGTTGGTCCAACATGACCGCCTACATTGGGCCAACGTAGCATTGTTATCTGGGAAGGCCACAGGCTCAACCACTCAACCGCAGGCAACGCCCCCTGCCCAATGCAACCGCTAGTCAAACGCCAATCAAGTATGTTTTAAGATCAAGCCCGGATATAAAAGCTTCTAGTCGTAAATTAAAAAGCAAATTAGTCCACAATAGTGCACAACAATAAAAAGCCATTTCACCTGCCGCACATCCTACTATGCGAGGGGTCAGCATGCCACTACCCGAAGACCTTAGTTGCCTTTGAGGAACATACTCTGATATACAGTCCTGAAGGTATTGGGGGGCAAAGCCATTAATAACCTTCCTCGTCAATAGCAAAATATTGTATACTTGACCCTCTCACAAACAGGCAGCCAATGCAGCTGTCGAAGGATAGGTTTGATATGAGTGAATCTAGAGGTCCTACTGAGAACACGGGCAGCGGCATTCTGAACCCTTTGTAATTTGGTCAACTGACCAGCAGCTACACCGTACATGAGGGCGTTGCCACAATCCAGCCGAGAAACCACATACGAATGAACGACCGAGGCCACAACCCTGTCGGAAAGAGATTTAAAGTGAATGGATTACTTTAAGTTAAGACAATTAAAGGTGAACACTCACTGACTTGACAGTAGGTCCCTGTGTATCCTGACATGCATGTGCAGCTATAGCTGTTGGTCAGGTCGCGGCATAGTCCTTTTTCACCACAGGGGGAACTGGCACATTCGTCGATATCTAGGAGATATTATACATGACGTCATAATTGAACACCAATTTATTTTACAAACTATATTATGAGTATGTGTGTGTGCGCGTTATGTCAAATTGTGAGAATCGTTACTGTTTTTGATGATTGGTAGTTATATGCATAGGCGTACCGAGGGTGTTTTGGGGGTTCAAACACCCCCCCCCCCCCCCCCCCACCCCCTTTAACCAAAAAAATGACTGTTTTATTTAGGTATTCAAACACACACCAACTACGCCACTGAATGAAGCTAAAGCACGCCCTTGAACAAATCCTGGGGGTGTATTCTGAAAACGATTTTAAGGTAAGTTTTATTGTATCTACGTCATATCTACATCACTAAAATATTACACTGTACTTAAAGGGACAGCCCCTCTTTTGCAAGCCAAATTTCAAAAGTTGCGAGGTTATTGTCTTATATGAAAGAAAATGTCATTTAATATCATGCGTGAAAAAAATAGGGCTTGAAATCTCTTTTTCGTGGAGTTATAGACCTAAAACTAATAAACCGTCGTCCAACATTTAATTGTGCAGTATACGTATATTCACCCGTCGAGAAAGTTCGCTCACGGATTCCAAGGAGTGCCACAGCGCTATGCGTGACCCCTACGTGACCCGCGCTAGCTACGTGACCGTGCATACATAACAATAGGTAAGCGATTACTAAGCAAAATAACCAAACCTCGCTTAAACTGGCTACATGTAATTATATTTTCTTCATTTTTGAGATCTTTTCCCGTGAAATACCTTTACAAATGTTGGCTTCACAATACCTTTACAAGAATAAGTACAATATTGTTATGCTAAATCAGTTAAACTCCTTTATTGACTGATATATAGTTTGATGGAGGGACGCATTCGTTTTTCATTCGTAGAATCCAAATTACAGGGCTGTTCGATCTGATTTTTTTTTTGTGTGTTACATTCATCCCCATCCGTCAACTGGAAACTGTTCAGACGTTTTGTAAAAGAGGGACTGTCCCTTTAAGGAATAGCGATTTGCTAAAATATATTTTAGTGACGTAGATACGGTAGATATGACGTAGATAAAATAAATGTTAACTTCAGAATACACCCTGGGTCCTTACCTATTTCGCAGTTAACACCAGTGAAGCCTTCCTTGCACGAACACGCGTACGTTGAGTTACCATCGCGACAGGAGCCTCCATTAGTACAGGGATTCGATTCGCACTCGTTTATGTCTGAGACAGTGAGGGAAATGAATTAAAGATATCATATCGTGTCTAATAGTGATTTATTAACTTTGTCAAATTCAAATGTACAGTATGTATGTATGAATAAATCAATATAAGTACATAGGTAGGTAAATAATTAAGAAAGTAAGTATGTATGTAGGTGTATAAGTAAGTAAGTAAGTAAGTAAGTAAGTAAGTAAGTAAGTAAGTAAGTAAGTAAGTACGTAAGTAAGTGAGTACGTAAGTAAGTGAGTAAGTAAGTAAGTAAGTAAGTAAGTAAGTAAGTAAGTAAGTAAGTAATTAAGTAAGTAAGTAAGTAAGTGAGTGAGTGAGTGAGTGAGTGAGTGAGTGAGTGAGTGAGTAAGTAAGTAAGTAAGTAAGTAAGTAAGTAAGCAACCAAGCAAGTAAGTAAGTACGTGAGTAAGTGAGTAAGTAAGTAAGTAAGCAAGTAAGTAAGTAAGTAAGCAAGTAAATAAGTACGTAAGTAAGTAAATAAGCAAGTACGTAAGTAAGTAAGTACGTAAGTAAGTAAGTAAGTAAGTAAGTAAGTAAGTAAGTAAGTAAGTAAGTAAGCAAGTAAGTAAGTAAGTAAGTAAGTAAGTAAGTAAGTAAGTGAGTAAGTGAGTAAGTGGGTAAGTAAGTAAGTAAGTAAGTAAGTAAGTAAGTAAGTTAGTAAGTAAGTAAGTAAGTAAGTAAGTAAGTAAGTAAGTAAGTAAGTAAGTAAGTAAGTAAGTGAGTAAGTAAGTAAATAAGTTAGTAATGTAAATACCTATCTCGCATCTCTCCCCTTTGTATCCGGGATAACATCCGCATCGGTACCCTCCATCAAGCAATGGGTAACATAAGCCACCGGGCGCATTGCAAGGGGTGTCCACGCAGCCACTGAGATCTGCATAAACGATGAGGGGCATTGCACACAAAACGTTATATATATATATACAGTCTCGGGAAAAAAACATTGATCCAAGCCCTTTTTGATCGATTTTTTGATAACTTTATTATATACATTTTTTTTCCCCGGCATTGTATGAATTTGTACAGAAAACTTGAGTTAATCAAATACCAAAAGGGGTATAGTCAATGCCATTAACGAGGCCGACCACACAATATGCATGTTCTGCCTTCAATTTAAAAAAACAGGGATTTTATGCATATTGTATGGATTTTTGTTCTTTACTTATATCTGCATAAAATGCATGGCTTTTATTCACACTTTTTTGGTCTAAATCCATGTAATAAATCATAAAATTCATGTTTTAGTCAAGTGGCGGAAAATGTGTGGTAAACATTCATAAACCTATTAACTACCCCCTTTGATATTAGATGAAATTATTTTATTTTTTATTGTGATAAAAATGACCAAATCGTGTAAAAATCTCCAAAATGTAGCAAAAAGTCTAATAAATTTTGCCAGGGCTGTATTATGCTGGCAGTCATAAACAACTTGACGGAAGTGTCATGTACATCGCACATGTACTATGTGTACACGTTTCAGTGCGAAAAGACGCATTAAGGTGGTCATTAGTGACAAGTTATGACTAATTGTATATTTGATATTGCTCGCATGTTGTCAGTCTGGGGCTCAAAAACGAAAAGTAGACGATGAATGCTAAAATGACATCGACATAGAACACACCATGCGTACGATCAAAATCTAGGTTTAAATATATAGTTTGATTTATATTTTTTTCGAAATATCACTAGAATCTGCGCGCACACTCACGCACACACGCTCACATAAACACACGCATACATACGCACCCACTGTTTAGTTTCAATAACAAATAATAGAGAAAAGGGATAGAGTACCATTACGGTAATGTTGTTACGTGCATAAACATAATTAACCAAATTAATTGCGGTATTCATGAATTTATTATAGAGCACTATTATGGCTTTACATACATAGCCATTTACACATTACCTGTATCTTTATTTCGTTCACTCTGTAAAATAAAATATAAAAAATACCCTCACACATACACGCAACTGACGTATTCCTTATTAGGACTACCTTTGGACGACCCATGAAAGAATACATATTCTTTTTCAGGACTATCCCATCTCAATACCCCACCATGTGATGCCCGTGGAAGCCAGCAATACCTATATATATAAACTTCGCACAAAAAGTTCCGCAATCGAGGTTTGCGCATTAATAACTTTTCTATTACGTTATCACCATTCATACATTTGGTATCATTGGAAAGTGTGAATTCTCCCCTTTACATTGATATAACATTTGCTATGAATATGTTATCATGGAATGTGCATTACATCCAAATGTAGGGCAAAGTCAAAAGTTAAATGTTGCAAAATACACTGATTTTGTCAACAGTGTGCCTTCCTTTTGTTTGAAGAATAAAACGTGGCTTAAATGGGGGTGAGGTGGTCATGCATGAATGTTAATGGCTTAAACGTGTCTTTATGATTTTGGATTTTGTGATGGTGCAGCAATGTCTTCATATTTTGTTTGGAAGATGTAATGTTTTATTGAATGATTGACAATAAGCCGTTGACATTCATGCATGACCACCTCAACCCCATTCAAGCCACGTTTTAATCTTCAGACAAAAGGAAGGCACACTGTTGACAAAATCAGTGCATTTTGCAACATTTCATGTTTGACTTTGCCCTACATTCGGATGTAATGCACATTCCATGATAAAATATCCGTAGCAAATGTTATATCAATGTAAAGAGGAGGATTCACGCTTTCCAATGATACCAAATTAATGAATGGTAATAACGTAATATGAAAGTTATTACTGCGCAAACCTCGATTGCGGAACTTATTGTGCGAAGTATACTTATAATTTGGATTGTAAATGTTTGGTATTCTAAAACCGTCATTGATAATAAACAACAAAGGAAACAATATAATGCTAGAACCAATAACGAAAGCCAATGAATCCTATTTGTTTTCTTTTTCTATAAACCATTATTGATAATCCATTAATCATATCAACAATAAAAGGAAATTGACTATAGCAAAGTTTACCCGTTTCACAATTGACTCCTAGGAATCCGTCCATGCACGAGCACTGATACGTAGCATCCATGTTTTGACAAGTGCCTCCATTAAAGCAGGGGTTCGGCGCGCATTCGTTGATATCTAACAGAGTAGGAAAGGTCGATCAAGACACGGCAGAGGTTTTTTAAAGGTAAAATATAATAATTTATTTTGATTGCGTAATTATGAATTCTAAATGGACATGTTGACACACCATTCGGATGAAACTATTCAAGGGGGAGATTTATGTTTCAAAATTACAATGTTGATTATTTTCAAGGTGTTACGTGTGTTATGAAGTGTTCTGAGGAAATTATGGGCGGAAACGCATGTATAGCCAACTATGTATATGTCGTAGCATCCATGTCGCGACAGGTCACTCCTTCTGACAGGCTTGATGTGTATTAATTATTCGACTTATGAGAAGCAATCTTGAAGGATTGGACCGGTAAATGGCAATTTATTTAAGATTAGTGGTGCATGTACGACGGCGCTTCAGGAAGCAACATGTATGTAATGATGTTTCAGCAAGCTCTTCAGAACGAAATAGAGCATTTGACCACGTCGCAAATTATATTCAAAATGTTCCTGTCTACTTAAAACCTTAACATTTTAGTCCATTGAATGAAAAATAAATGTACGCAAATGTACACCAGGTAGGGTTAAATTCAACCATATGTAACGAGAATTCGGGCCATAACTATAGTGTATCCAGGTATTCAGGGTGCCTATACGAACCATCATCACAGAGCTGCCCGGTCGTCCCCGGCGGACAGTGGCAGCGGTGCTCACCTCCTACCAGTGCCACACATATCGCCGTGACATAGCAGGGGCTACTAACACACCCACTGACATCTGCGGGGAGAATTGTAACAAAATATACACTGTATCATAACATGAGCGGCATTTTTTTAAAAGATAATTAAGTTGTATTTTACCGATTTGATTGAGTGAATATTTTCATGTACTAAACTTTTTTGTTCAAATTGATCACTTTAAACTTAAAGTGTTCGTTTTGTGGGTTTGATAACGGTTAGCAATTGGTTGGGAAAAGATCAAACTTGGGTAAATTTCACTGGAGCAAATGGCATGGAACCGTCACAATCATCGTAAACTGAAAGTATCAGTGTATGATTTGCACATTAAGTTGTATTTATATTACAGTTTGGCTGTACAACCGCCGATCATCTGCATGGACAATATTCATTTTTTGATGAAATAGTTTAATCATTCTTATAATGGCTTTTAAATAAGGAAGAAATGAAAAGTAAATCTAACATCTTTCTTACCAACTTCGCATCTTTTGCCGTAAAATCCTTGTGGGCACTGGCATTCAAACATGGCGACTGCATCCACACAGGAGCCTCCCGACAAACATGGGCTACTCGCACATTCATCAATGTCTTTGGAAAAAATAAGACATGATTCTTATTCGGATAAACTCAATGAATAAGTCTTGACACATTATGACGATGGAGATTATTAAGATATGAATTAATTTTAAAAATGGGTATCACATGCACAGCGAAGAAATAATGACAGATTTTAGCTTCGGTAAACCATATCACATTGAGGTACTTTATATTTAGCCCTTAATATTTACATGATTAAAATGAATCTATCCAAACCACTGTCGCAGTTGTTTCCATTGTATCCAAGATTACAGGCACATATATACTGATAGCCATTTAAAACAAAAAATGATATCAAATAAATCACAAAGCCCCACATTATATTTTATTCGCCTTTATAATATAGACAGGTGTTGTAATCAATTAGTGACAGTTGTGACTCCATCCTTAGTAACTCATTGGTTAAAGTCGTGGAATAAGTCTTGACACGATAAGACGATGGAGATTATTAAGATATGAATTCATTTAGAAAATTAGTATCACACAGCGAAGAAAAAATGTCAGAATTTAGGTTCGGTAAACCATATCACATTGAGGTACTTTATATTTAGCCCTTAAGATTTACATAATTTAAATGAATCTATCCAAACCTTTCTCGCAGTCGTTTCCATTGTATCCAGGATTACAGGTACATATATACTCCCCGTCTCCGTTCGAGCAGTCTCCATTCATGCATGGGGAATCATAACAGTAATCTATGGCTGTAATCAGATATAGAAATCATAAGAAGATTCAAGTTCATGTATAGTACTTGCAGAATTATATCATAACGACAGAATTGGCCTGTTACTCATTATAAATGCACATCAGTATTTTACGAACAGCGGAACAATCCACAAATAAGCAAAACCCGTTATAAACCATCAAAGTCACAATATTTTGTTAAGAAAATGACAAGTACTCACACAAACATGACAAAGAGACAATCGTTCTGTCCCTATCCTTAACCTTATAGGTAATGTAACAGTAATATCCAGTCTAAATGCAAACTACAAATAAACATAAGTATACGGGCACATACAGTATTTTCCAGAGGCTGATGAGGTCTTTTGCCCGAAGGTTGTTACTACTAACCTGCCCAAAAATAAATTATTTGTTTTCATTTTGCCCCAAAATTACATGATTTTACCCAAATATGATATATTTTTGCCCAAATATAACACGATTTTGTCCGAACACAATAAGGTCAATTTATATATTACTGACAGGAGAGACAAGGAAATGTTTATATATAATATACTCACGTATTTCGCACTTTGTTCCCAGGAAGTTCTGAGTACACATGCACATGTAGTCATAAATACCGTCGCTACAAGTACCGCCGTGTTGACAAGGATTAGGGTCACATTCGTCCACCTCTGCATAATAATGATAATGATAGTTGTATAAAGAATGATAATAATAATGATAATAATAATACTACATGTAATAAAATTACTACTACTAATAATAATAATAATAATGATAATGATAATGATAATAATAATAATAATAATAATAATAATAATAATAATAATAATAATAATAATAATAATAATAATAATAATAATAATAATTATAATAATAACAATTATAATAACAATTATAACAATAATAATAATGATAATTGTAGCATTCGTTGATTCAACCAGTTAAATTCAATAAATACAATAATCATAATCATACATTAGTCAATATGGTAAGGCTAACTTATAAGATCAATCTTATTATTGTAACAAAGTTTTAGTTACAGAAATTGAATGTGGAATGTGACATTGTATTTATATATCTATACTTTCCATGATGCACATATGAATGATACAATGATACATGTAACAATAAAATAATGGCCAATCTTTACGTAATCGCTTTTAATACGTAATGGTGCAATGCACCACTTCGTATTCATATCACATTTCTAAATGAAGGCTTGGCACATAAATAGTTCATGAGTATGATCAATAATTCAAAATCCAGCATAATAAAGGCATCGCGTTAAATCATGATATATATACATGTTCTGAAATTAATTGTTTATAAATTAATTGTTTGAAACGCAGTCCGTCACTGGCTAGGCAATTTTCGAGAAAAAATGTACCCTGAAAAGAATAATTAAGGTTAAACACTGGTTGAACTCTTTATTTAAATGGATCGATGGTTGCTCAGCAACAGTATGCGATTTATTTTGTTTATATGTTGTTAGTGCAAGATTCGTCCACTATTGCTGCTTTCCACCCAGCGGGACCAAGTAGAAGGTGAAAGCATTTACGTGATTAATGTTCTCAATATCCATGAGCTACCTAATTGGAAGCGATGCTCACCAGGGAGTGGAGATGGTGTGTCAATGCGTGGGGGCTTACATTGTATCTATGACCGGGGTAATAACAGTGGAAAGCGCTTAGAAATGTTATTAGTTATTATAGGCACTACATTAATAAAAACGCATTATTATTATTGTATGACAGGTTGCTCCATTAAGACAGGGATTGTTTAAATTGGTCGTTATTTATTTGTCACCTCCTTTGCAAAGAAGTCAAGTTTGGCTCAAAAGACACTAACTTTCGAAGGCGTCTATTATTTAATTGAAGTACCTGTTCCTTCGTTTGTGTATGTGTTTGGTTTTTCTGTTTGTGCGTTTGTTTGTCTGTCTTTCTCACTTCCCTTGCAATAATTGAGTTGACTGACACATTTGGCTCTAATAGTACTCGTATGCGTTTATTAAATTGATACACCTATTTGCTTGTTTTTTCGTGCGTCTCTTTCTTAGTTATTTGGCTTTCTTACCTCAATCGCAACTGAGTTCACCATCAATAAATTGTTTGGTTGGATAGGTTTTCTGTTGTTTGTTTATTTTGTTTGTTCGTCCATTCAGCTGTTCGATTGTTTACCTTACTGATTGTTCAAATTTGTGTTCGTTTCTTCGTGCATCTGGGTCATGTTTACGTTTTTGTTCAGAATATAGATGCAGTATATGTATGTTGTTTTGATATGTGTTTGTTTATTTTAGTGCTTAACTGTTTCGATTTGTTCTTTTCGGGGGGTTATTATTTTCTCATTTGTTTTTTGGCTTCCTTACCTTCATCGCAGTTGAGTCCACTATGACTCGTGTTGCAGTGGCACTCGTAGGCGTTTATCAGATCGATGCACGTTCCAATATGGCACGGTGATGATGCACACTCGTCAATTTCTAGAAAATAGAAAACTCATAGATTACCGTAATCAATGGCGTAGCGGACTGATTCTGGGGGCGCATAAACTATTAGGTGGTAGACAAGTACAGTTTATTTATTTCCTTTTTTTTTCAAATATGTTTTTTGTTTTCATCAAATCCGCCCCCCCCCCCCCCCTTGCGTCCCACCCCATATATCTACGGCACTGAATCCATGAAATTGAACTTTGAACGGCTAAAATTATATAATGATATAATTTGTAACAGATTTGGGGTGTTGTATTTTGACATTTATAATGTCGCTTACTCGGCGAACAAATTATAACAATTTTGATTTATCATGGGATCTATGGGCTCTGTATCAATATGCCAAGTTGATGAATGGACAAACCCAGGCATTGACGCTCCATCGTCTCGGATCCCTCTATCGTAATGATATACGAGATAATTTGGGCATTGCAAATTTGCGATCAAAATATAGCACTGCACATGCCATGGGATAAACAAAACTGATGTGTGGTACGTGGGTAATTTACCAGTAAGACACGTAGATGAGTTGACAAACCCGGGAAGGCATTGGCACTCCGCCGTATCGTTGTCAATGGCAACGCAGATCCCGTTTACACACGACTCCCCACAGGGTGAATCGAAGTTGAACGAGCGGTCTGTTGAAAAGAACATGACATAATGATGTTTAACGATATTATACATGAACAGACGAATCAAATTAGTCTTCCGAAAATCAGGTCTATACTCTATATACAGGACAGACAAATAATTGAAAGCACGTATGAAGTTTTATAACGTGAATAATCATGATCGAAGCATGTACATAATTCTTTATGATAACGTAATGTTTAGTATTCCTTTTCGTAGCATTACGCAGCATTACGCATAACACTGTATGACATAAAAAAAGTAGAACAATTGTTAATTGTATATGAATTTGTACAACAACGAACAAATTATGTCACTAACTTGAAGAAGTTAAAGTGACATGTACATTTGTTAATTGAAGAAAATCAAGAACATAAATTCACAAGTTGGAGGCAAATCGATTGTAGACAGTTAAGTGATTTACTTTGATTGAAGACAATTCCCGCGGGGTTATCGAAGGCATTTCTCCCGATCAAGTGGAATTCACTTATGGAGTTGTCGAGAGCGATAATGAGGTCGTAGTTGAAGTCGGTAAAGTAGATGTCGCCTCTGTCTAGGTAGATGGCGATGTCGAACGGGTGGATGTTGACCCCTGACCCCGTTGTGACGTACGTGACGCGAGTATTACCATGAAGGTCAGATCCCTCTACGACGTCTCTGTGCGCGTCACACCAATACAATATGGTTTCTGGACGGGTGCAGACACATACAGTATTATGTTAATATTATCATATCAAAATATAACATTTATAAGTTTCCTATCTATACCTACTGTATATTACCTTTGAATATACCCACACGTATTTGAATATTGGACAATTATACATATTGACAAAAAAGTAAATTAGGGCTTATATAACAAATTATGGATTAAATCCAAACATAGAGGAAACTGACCAGAAAATTATCCAATAGATGACCATGAGATACCTAGACCAGTGCTCTAACCATTCTGAACATTATCATCTTTTAATAAATGTGGGTTAAACAACTCTTAATCCGTGGGCAATTTAACTCTTGTCTAACTCATTCATCGGTTCATGTATAATAGTCATACATGAAAGAGTTATAGAAGGGTTCAACTGCCCACGGATTAAGATCTATAACTTCTGATAAAGGCTAAGTGTGATACACTTGTCATCCCTCCTCTTGACACGCCATTAATAATATCTGGAAGTCTCCCTAGGATAATATTGGATCTGTTCAACTGTGTACAAGTTATTGCAATGAGTAAGCAAACGGCACCCTGCATTTTCGCTCATTATTCCATGTAATAATCGGTCTTAATGCATTGATTTAACATGACATCTTCACACATCACTCAGTGGACATTTCAGATCATAGAATGGCACATTTGATCAACCCTTTGCCAGTGTTCGTATAATGTCAAAAAGGGGGTGTGATGGAGAAGCAAAAACAAAAAACAAGAATTTTAGAATGTTCATAAATGTTGCATCAAGAACATGAAATCTCCTTGATAATAATAAAATAAAAAAGTATTAATGATTTGAATCAACATTGTATGCCTTTCAAAAGAACCTTTTCAATAATGTTTCAAAGAAACTAACGGCATTCCATAACTTCCAAGTCCAACTTAGAGGTAAGTTCAGCTAAGGAACTTTGTGAAACACCCCCAGACCCTGTTAACGCTTCTTACCATCCAGACTCAGAGCGACGCTGTTGGGCCAAGTGAGTTCCGTGGTCACTATCGACGTGCGATTTGAGCCATCGATATTCGCGCGTTCGATCTTAGCATCGCTTCCCCAGTCTGCCCAGAATATGAAACTATATAAGATAAAGAAATAGGGAGAATACGAAAATGTATTCATAAATTGAAAATAATTTCGTTACATTTAAATGTCATAATCTTCATAATGACCGTAGTCATGGGCGTCAACAGGCGGGGGACGGGGGGTGGGGGGGGGGGGGGGGGGGACATGTCCCCCCACTTTTGAAAGTGGAGGTGATTGTCCCCCACTTTTTTTCATAAGTGTATATTATACATTATGTATGTTTGATCCATAGATTTCATAGATTTCACTCTGACACACATGTATATGTGAAATTTCTGTCTCAGATATGCACCAAATCGCACAATTTCAAGCCCAAAAGTGCAAAAGCTCCCTACTGTGGGAGGGGGACACCCCCTCCCACACCCTCCCCCGCTCGGTCGCTTCGCTCCCTCGCCGATGTCCCCCCCCCCCCCCCCACTTACGAGAAGCTGTTGACGCCCTTGACCGTAGTGAAATACAATAAACTCAAACTCACATATTCTCGCCGTCAATTTAGCATACTATTGTGAATAAAAACTTAAAACTGATACTATCCTGAGGCGCAGGAGGGTTGGAAATGGAAAAACAAGAACATTATCATGATTATAGTAATCAATTAATTGATTGAAAGCTAATTATATAACTTAACATTACGTCCACTTAGCATAGAAACACACGTGCAATATCGGAAGTTACAAAATGCATAATCCAATATCATGATGATGAAGATAATCCGTAGTGTATGTACGGGGGAGGGGGGCACAGGGGCCTAAATAAGTATTATATTGCTTGCTCATCCCATCAGAATCAAATCAACTAGTACATAATTATAGCTCTTAACTTGCCAGGGATGTTGATGCTGTATGGCATTTGTGTGTATTGTAACTCGCAAAAATGCGAGCTTGGCACGTTAGGAGATAATCAACTTACTCGTATATTCTGGAAACCGTGATACCACGAGGCTTGTCCGATCCAGTATCAACCAGTACTGTCCGGTTTGATCCGTCCAGGTTGGCTGATTCCACCCTGTCTTTGCCAGAGTCGGTCCAGTACATCACATCATGGTCAATGTCTATCACCAGACCTTCCGGGGCTGTCATATTAATACAAAATTAATACTTAATATTATTCTACAAACAAACATCGAATAAAAGGGTAATCTTTGATGGTTTTGTAATTATATCGCGGTTATTTATCATTATATGGTGTGAAACAGATATAATTTAAAACAAACTGTGAACATATCTTATCCCAATCGGCCGATTGCCCAACTCGAAAATTGCTTGAACTTAAGCCCGGCGCAGACAGAGCCGACTCGACCCGATCCGACTGGTTTTCAGCCTGATGAACTCAGTATGCGTTGCCTTAGGACTCCGGTTTTGCCAGTCAAGCGCCAGTCGGAGGTCATTCTAGGCCGATTCAACATGTTGGATCGGCTCCGACTGAGCGAAACTGACTCTAGCTTGACTGAAAACCATTCGGATCGGGTCGAGTCGGCTCTGTCTGCGCCGGGCTTTACTTTGAAAATCAGCATCGAAGAGCACCTCCTGCCCGGTCCCGTCCACCCAGGATTATGTAGATGGCATCGTCGCTTATATCCGTCCAGTATATCAGGCGTGTCCTCTGGTTACAAACACGAACGCTTACAATTGCCCTTTTAATCGGGTTTCCCTAACAACAACAAAAAATGTTTTGATACTTGTTTTGGCAAGTCAGCATCGATCAGCAGCTCTTGCTCGGTATCTTAATTGGCTGGATCTGTAAATAGCATCGTTACTGATGTCCGTCCAAAACTAGTAGTTCAAACGCGCCCTCTGGGTTAAACACAGCACGTTCTAACCTCTGTCTAACTGGGTATACCTAACTTAAAAGTTGCTTTACTTACTTTGCAAGTCAACGTCGACCGGCATCTCCTGCCCGTTGACGTCCAGCATGGATCTGTAGATGGCATCGTTGCCGATGTCCGTCCAGTAGATAAGGCGTGTCCTCTGGTTACAAACACGAGCTCCTTCAACATCAAATGCCCTATTAACCGATTCTCCTATGCCTATAGGAAATGTTTCGGTACTTACTTTGCAAGTCGTCACCGACCAGAACTTCTTGCTCGGTGCCGTCCAGCTTTGCTCGGTAGATGGCATCGTTGCTGATGTCCGTCCAATAGATCTTACGCGTCCTTTGGTCGAACTGGACGCTCATGGGGGTCACCAGACCGGTGAGAGGGAGGGGCTCAAAGACGGCGCCGACGAAGTCAAACGTTACGTTGGCCACGGCCCGGACGATGCGGCTGCGTCGATAGTCAGCCACGAACATCTCCGGTCTGCCTACTGCAGTACATGGGAGGCAATGCATGGGCGGGCGATCGATTATCAGAATTATCATTTCTAAATAATCTGCGGAAAATGAGTGGTCCTCACTGACTTACCATTAACCATTAGCTACATGCAACCTGGTGGATATGTACGAAGGGTAAGGGGGCTTCAGGATATCGAAAGGGCTGAGAACCAGTCATCAATAGTTTCCTGGTCAAACAATAATTATTGCCCGCCAAGCAAAGACACACAAATAATTCTCCTCATCTTAACCAGTTGTATTGCCCTTAAAAGCTCCCTCTATCATGTTTAATGGGATTTGTTTGTAGCTCCTAAGACTACCCCCTTTCTCTTCGCCACCTCTTACCCCTTTGACTAAAAGAGAATCTTCAGGGTTGTAGGCGTGGTACTTGACCTGGGCTCAAGTGTCTTTGGTATGGAGGTTTCAATGCTGCTAGAATGCCAATTATCATTAAAAAAACAGTTATTTCCATTTTCTTGATCTTATCAGACCATTATGCCTTTTACGAAAAATGTGTAACAACGGATTGCCCGCTTTAAATGACATTAAATTAACCCTTTGCCTATGGGAACCTGGTATGTGGGCCCTGTATAGTATCTCTATGGGGATCGCAACAGTCTAGAAGGGAACAGATTAATACCGATATCCGTCATCGTGATAGCCTATGGCTTCATATTTTAATTAAAAGAAGGCAAAGAAAATGGGATTCCAACGGGATTCGAACCCGAGACCTCCGGATTGCTAGACCGGTGCTCTTCCGACTGAGCTATAGAAAACCCTAGACGGTGCTCGTCCCTGAAACCCCTTAATTCTCATTGCCTGAATGATCAGAAGCTATTATAAACCTGACATAAACCCGAAGGATACAAATCAACTTAAGACAAGCAGCATTAATAATTACCTGCATCGCTGACATCGAGTGAGATCCATAGATGGAGGAGGATGACAGCAATAAATCGAAGCTTATCTCCAAACATCTTAGCGGATCTGCTCTGCAAATAAATATAGATAATAAACTAATTTTCATCAAATTTTTTTTAAAGATATCATCTGTTTGCGCCTTCCTTCTTCGTATCCTCGGACGCTGCAACCCCAAGATCAAACAAGCTACTTCACCTAGCTATGTTCGACCGATCGTGGATCCACATACCCAGAGGAATGTCAACACGATTGAAATGGTTCAGCGGAGAGCCATTACGTCTGTGGTGACTACAACCGTACCAGCACTGCAGCAGTGTCACAGCCATTATCAACAAACTGCATGCAATGGCTAGCTCTTGCAAACAGACGTCTTCAGAGCCGTCTCATCATGCTGTATCGCATCCACTTGATATTGTTGATATCAACAGCCAATACCTCAGCAAATCAACATCTAACCATGGGTGCACGGATCTCGCATCATTGCTCCATCATGTCCCAATCAAGCCTTCACCTCATCGTACTTTCCCAGAACCTCGCCGGGAACATCACCCTCTATAATATGGAGGCATTGAAGGCCTTGCTGAGGGTAACATAGCCCTATATAGACCTCACCACAGTCTAGATATATGATTGTTCTATTACTTGCACGAACTTGTGAATAAATGCACCCACATCACCCTCTATAGAGGCATTGAAGGCCTTGCTGAGGGTAACATAGCCCTAAGCCTCACCACAGTCTAGATATATGATTGTTCTTTTACTTGCACGAACTTGTAAATAAATGCACCAACTTGTGAAGTGGAGCTGGTGCACACACATCCCACGTATGCACAAACAGTGCGTAAGAAGAAGAAGATGCGTGTGGATGCTATATACACCACGGTTTGCCATTATGAACTAGGCTAGTTTGTACGTGCGCACTGCATTACACAGTCTCTAGCCAGCGTGTATTTCGCACCGTACGCAAGGCGTTCATAAGAACATGCAGAATGGCTTCGCGCGTCTGATTTACGAATCCGAGCTACCTAGTAACTTTGTTGGCATGTGCGGAAAGTGCTGAATGGTATGTGATTTGATAATATGTCCTGAATATAAATTACACGTTAAATAGCTGAGTAACATACCTACCAAGTCTCACACATTATGCGTGAGAGTCACGCATCAGGGGTCTATCTCACGCTCTCACGCATCGCAACCATTTTTGTCACGCAATTATTATTATGATTTATTTTTTTTTTTTTTCATTATTTTTTAATTTTCATTTAAATCTTTCAAACACCCTGTAGTGGCGTGGAAATCACACTGGCCTACTAGGTGCGCGCCCATTTGTGTTTACTACTTGAAGGCAAGTTTAGCAACGTGTATAACTTTCTCTTATTCAAACAATTACTACGGTAGTAAAAAGTTAGGTCATGTTCATGAACAGTAACACAACCACTGCTACTCTTGATAATTTTTGACTAACCACTTTTTTATATGAGAAAATTGCATATAATTATGCTGATAAATGCTACTTTAAGTCCCGGTTTCGTTTTTAATACAAAATAAAAATTAAACAAAATAATTTGTTTTAAATTTTTTTTTTTATCGGAATATCGGGTTCCGACCGTTTCAAAACGATCGGAACCCGGTTTGTAAAATATCCAACATGATTCAGCCTTATTTTGTTTTTAAGAATAAGTAAAAAATAGTCACTTAAGTATGCACCAGATCGCACGATTTTGAGCTAAAAAAACAAGAAAGCTCCCTACCGTGGGAGGGGGGACATTCCCCCCCCCCCCCCCTCCCACACCCTCCCCCGCTCGGTCGCTTCGCTCCCTCGCCCGCGCAGGCGCGCGTCGATGCCTGAAAATCTCACTCATAGCTGGTCTCTGAACTTGGCATCTCTGGAATAATGAGCAAAAAAGGTGATATTCCCTAACTCAATGCACTGACTTTATACACGGTTATGACTATCCAATGGATAGGTAAACATCGGCGAACATCCATTTTATGACAAAAGTAAAAATTTGAACAACTCAAACCTGTTGCATACTTCGATTGGTTATGTGGATACAACACGATATGAGAGAATCATTACATTTTCTAAGTTTGGTATGCGTATTTGGACAATGTTACTACATGCCTTTAAGTTGCGAGGGATTTAGATGCTGCTTATCAATATTCATCGCCATGGTGAAAAAATATCATGAATATGGCTCACCCAGCTTTTCACCGCGTTGCAGGAGATTCCTAAGTGGTAAGTAAAAGTACACTATATCTATAGCTATGAAATCTATTTTAAACTTTTGATCACAATACAAATATTTACCTCCGAATACTACCAATACAGATGAACTTTCATAGTAATACCTATAGCTATCGCGTGCGGGCACATAATTGCCAGGGGCTGACGTCTATTGCCCGAATATTATCATTCCCGTTTTTAACCTGACAAGCAAACAAAATATCAACAAATCACAACTATCATCTATACCGAAACTGGTATCATTTCTAAGATTCTAACCCTAAATAACATTAATATGTAACATTTTTGCCCGAATATTCAACAACCCCAGTTGTTTAAAGTTTACACAACTGTTGTTTTAAATTTTTTCAACAACTGCATGTTGTTTAGAATAAATTTCAACAACCATGTTGTTGAAATAGCTCTTTCAACAACGCTTTCAACGGCCGCTTTACACAATCTTTACACAACCCCTTCATTCTACAACCCCCCCCCCCCCCCCCCCCCCCCTTCACAATTTTAGCTCGGTCTCGACCATCATTAACCCGGTCTCGGCCTCGAATATTTGCGAAGAATCCCGGTCTCGGGCTCGTAAATGTTGAAATTTCTACGGACACCCCATGAGTATAACATAACCGCCTCTAACAGTGACTTATGATAAATTGGCTATTCTTTTCCTACCACATAATTCTCCGATGTGTGGGGAATTTAGGAAAAGGTCATACTTAACCATGCATGCCTGTCTAGCAGGCAATTCATACTTACGTCTAGCACTGGCTCAGCACTGGATAAATCCACTGCTAGACGCAGATATGAATGGAATGTCTAGCATCAGTCTGGCATAACTTTGATCCACTGTTGATCCACTGTTGATCCACTGTTGATGCTAGACACACGTCTAGCACAAGGTTGCGCATGCGCATTACGGTATTGCGCGTTCAGAATTTGCAAGTCATCGTTACGTCACAATAGAAGTGTACTAGTGCGCATGCCCAGTCATGTCCTAGACAGCTTTTCGATCCACTGTTGTATTCATACTTGCGCGTCAGTTATCCACTGTTGATGCCGAGTATGAATGGTCGGCTTTTTCGTCTAGCACTGGCTCGGCAGTGGATTTATCCAGTGCCGAGCCAGTGCTAGACGTAAGTATGAATTGCCTGTAAGTTAGGCCTACTGACAGGGGGCAGCATAAGAACGTCATGATAAATAATTACAAACGTGGTGATATGATTCCCCAATTTATTTTTTGCATGCCATATTATGATCTGCGTACAGGGGAAACATGCATTTCTCACGGAGGGGGGGGGGGGGGGTGGGACTTGCCGCCTACATACACCCATTCACTCCGCCACTGTTATTTACAATTTTATAATCGATTTGTCGCGTATTTGTCCGTGAATGAGTAAATATTGACCAATTATTTCAACATAAACCCGATGAAATGGATATGGGTGTAGAAATGTGCTATGCTGGCTGGTGTTAGAATATTATACAAGAACTCTGTGTTCTCATTCTACATTACTACCTTTCTTTGGATGTGTGCTATACTCAAAATGACAGAATTATTAGCGAGTGCAAAATCCCACTATGGTTCATAACTTCCGTCTCTTTACAACTCTGTGTTCTAGTATTGGTAGTATCACTATCATTTTTTTATAATAATAATAACCATCATTAAAAGTATCCGTAGTAGTAGTAGTAGTAGTAGTAGTAGTAGTAGTAGTAGTAGTAGTAGTAGTAGTAGTAGTAGTAGTAGTAGTAGTAGTAGTAGTAGTAGTAGTAGTAGTAGTAGTACTAGTTGCTGTTGTTGTTGTTGTTGTTGTTGTTGTAGGAGTACTATCAATATTATCATTATTATTATTAATAGTATTATCATTCTTACCATTGATATCTTTACTATTATTGTTATCATTATTATGATTATTGATATTATTATTCTTCTTATCATTAATACCTTCATTATTATTATTATCATTATCATTATCACTATCATCCGTATTATTATCATGATTGTAATGATTATAATAATAATAACCATCATTAAAAGTATCCGTAGTAGTATACGTAGTATACGTAGTAGTAGTAGTAGTAGTAGTAGTAGTAGTAGTAGTAGTAGTAGTAGTAGTAGTACTAGTTGCTGTTGTTGTTGTTGTTGTTGTTGTTGTAGGAGTACTATCAATATTATCATTATTATTATTAATAGTATTATCATTCTTACCATTGATATCTTTACTATTATTGTTATCATTATTATGATTATTGATATTATTATTCTTCTTATCATTAAAACCTTCATTATTATTATTATCATTATCATTATCACTATCATCCGTATTATTATCATGATTGTAATGGATGAATAGGAAATAAGTTGAAAAGCTTATAAACATAAATCTATCACACACAGTAATACCTTTGAAGACCTGAGGGCCAATTGTGTCCACCCCCCCCCCCCCCCCCCCCCCTCCGCCCAAACCATCCACACCATGCATATCCGGATCATGCCCCTTGTTCATGTTGTGTATCAGTTTCTAGAAAGGCGTAGAAACAACTTAGCCTGATTGTCGACGGTTTAGTAAAGTCATTTACATAGTCCGACTCGCTCCGGTGGATTATTTGAAAGCATCAAAATACGGTATAATAATTGGAAATAATGGACGCACGGGAGATATTATCATAATCCTTCAGCTGCACACTCATTTTCATCGACATCACTTTTTCACGCGCATGAAGTTGTATGCGTGCATATTATATCCTGAACTGTCTAGACACATTAACTTGAAGACACCAATATTTTCTGTTTAGAATTTCAAATGCTGTTGGTTTGTTGTTGGAATGAAAAAATTGACAAGCTTGCACTAATTTTTTCGAAGACATCATTCAAAACACATATCATCAACATTTCTAATATTAAAGGGATACTTGAGTTTTGGTAGAGAAGGCGCTACACATAATAATTTTTTTTGTGAGATAATGAAAAACTGAGTGTTAAATTTTATAGAGCATACAATTTTAATGGCACAATAAACTTTATTTGATCAAATTCGGTTCAGAAACGGCTGAAATATTCATATACATATCCATTTGTAATAAATGTGGGGCCCCACAAGTATTCAATAATTTTGAACCAGCCGTTAAAATTCGCTTTAAAATGCTTCCTGTTTTCAAAATATTTCAAAAGAGGTTTTTAGATAGTTGTTGATTATCTCTCTATCTAATCACTATTTCAACAAAACATCACATGCACAATATTTTTATTTTAAATCGTTTAAACAAAATGCATTTTTGGAAGTGCCCTCTTTAGTTTAAAAAGCTCTTTTTTTAACGATAACATGCTTTTTACTTGGTCGTTTGTAATTTTGTAAGTCCTTTTGAGCATGGTAGAGTTATAACTATTAGTTAGTAATCTTATGGTGCAGGTTTTGGTTACTAAAATTCAGTTTGAATAAAACTGTACTCTCTCTACCAGAACTCAACTATCCCTTTAACATACAGAAACTAGGCTAGTATCTTTCATGACCACCTCAACTAAACAAAAAACACATTTCACCCTCCAATGGAAAAGGATAAAACAACATTGGCATTCAGGAAGGGCAGTCACAACAATATCATTCGGAACCAAACCTATCCTCCAAACAAATGGAGAATTCACAGTTGACATTCACATTATAACAATGCAGTTTGCATCATTTGCACTTCCGCCTAAGCCACATATTCAGTGTAATACACATTATTTTGAATTCATATAATCATTACCAATGTGACATCAGTGTAAATGGGGAATAAACATGATTTGCAATGATACCAAATTCAAGTATAGGATATTTAAGAAACAAGATAGGTATCAAACTTGCAGGTATCAAAACAGCAGAACTGATTTAGGTTTATAATTATACATTTTAACCATATTACAGATTAACTATAGCAAGACTTTGTTACAAGGCTGTCATTATACAATTACGGTCTCTTGAAAATAAAGAATTCATTTTTCACGCTTGTTGTTGGTAAAGTAGGATGATGGTGTATACATGTATGGTATTATATTTAATCAAGAAATTGAACATTCTGAATATAGAAAGCAAATATTTCATCATAAATTACACAATAACAAATTAATTTCGATGTACATAAAATGCAAATAAATGTACAGATTGCATTTCACTCAATATTACTAACTTGCTTCACTAATTGTATTGTATTACTATGTTTTGTAAACATCACTAACCTGACCACAGGTCATGTAAGTTTACTCACTCGGTCATTGTATCTGTTTTAGCAGTGATGTAGCTTAGGGGCAAGCGGTATGTGTCTCCCCCCCCCCCCCCCCCCCCCCCCTTCCACCCTCAATAATTTGAAGGAAAATACTTAATCAAGGGGTACTGAACACAATACTTAGTGAAATACACAGTGTCCGTGGGAGGGGGTATACCGGGGCATCCCCTCCCCTCATGCAATCAAAGGCAATTGCTTTGTTTGTTTGCGTACACACTAACACAAGGCTCACCATCTTAAAATCCTGGTTCCGCCAGTGAAAATACACGAAAATTGTGCAACCCTCCCCCCCCCCCCCGCCCCCCCCCCCCCCCCCAATATCCAGCAAACCCACTATAATCCACTGCGTTCACTAGTGGCTATATATAGAAGTACAACGATATGAATAATTTATTGTATTAGTAATTAGTTGGATAGTGGTTTAAAAATTAATGCAGCCAATTTCTGCATATTTCATTGAGGCAGCTCTAAATTAAATTCATCTACCTACGGTAGTTCTTTTTTTTCTTCTTTTTTTTCTTCTTTTTTTGTGATTATTTTTCCTTGACATGCTTGAAGTACAAAACAAAACAAAAATGGCAATATCAAAACAAAATCTCGTTTCAGGCCGACGGTCGCGTTCTTATCATGCTTATCGGGTTATTCTATTTATTATACGGGCTAAAGAATTAGGTTTTATGCAACTGCAATTCATAATACACGAAATTTAGAAGGTCATACAATGTCATTGTATACCGTCAATATTATATTTTGTAGCATTCTCATCGCACACTCCCCGGCCTTAGAACATTTTTTTTCTGTATCAGGCATTCATTTTGGAACAAGAATAGCCTACATGACACGCATCACTCATTGACAAACAATCAGGCCAAGCTACAGACATGTTTACTTACGAAATGCCTGGATTATATACAAAAGAATAATATTTTTAATTTGCAGTTTATAGTTTTGGTAGATTGAAGCTCTTCTTAAAGGGATCTATACTCCTCAAAAAAAGAAACTGGACACTTGTATGAGACCAAATATTTCGTATTCATTAACGATAAAATATATGATATTGTATATCAAATTAAAGATAAAAATACCCTCTTCAATATTCGCATGAAATCCAGATGAAATCATTCATGCATGACTTGTCACGGTCAATTAACCACACCAAGGTCTGTTTTCAAAAATAGCAAAAATGGAACATCCACTCAACCATATAAATGTTGATAAGCATAATCTAAAACGCTATATTCATGAGATGGCATAATTTTTCATTACAAATGTGACCTTTTCTATCTTCATCTCAATAAAGAGTATAAATGAAGACAAATTGTGAACGTTATAGGTGTTATTTTCATCCAAAAGTAACAAAATGGGAAATTCCATGGCAAAGCTTTATTAGTCAAAACCACAGTTTGCGCCCTTATTTCAGCATGAAAATGGTACAAATTCTTCTCAAGAATTATACCGTAGTCCAAAGATCTTCAACACCTGAAGTCACCCTTGGTCAAACATTTGGGCAGTCTTTAACATGACATTTATCTAGGTAATTATGGTTAAAATTGCAGGGGACACATGAAATAGACAATCTTCATGCCTGTAATACAGACCAGTATGATAATGCTCTCATAACCTGGCCCTGTTATATTGACATATTTGTATTTCCAGAGTTTGTTCATAACAATAAAATTGAAAAATGTCATAATTTACTTGCCCCGCTCATCTTGTTTTAAGTGAAACGCTTACTATCATTTCAGTCGAATGGTGCGGTCCTCCATTGTTTTGCTATTTTTGAAAACAGACATTGCTAGTGTTAATTGACCATGGCATTTCATGCATGAACGATTACACCTTTAAGTTATACCCTGCATGTAGAGGACTAAATTCACTTTAATTTGATATATGATCATGTACACTTTATCGTACATTAATATGAAATATTTCAACTTATACAAGTGTCCAGTTTCTTTTTTTGCGGAGTATAGTTACGTGCACTGTGTGTGCTGGATTGATTGCAGTATGATGACCAACATGACCAAAGTAATAATATTATTGTAAAGCGCTTAGCGAAGATTATGCTGAAGGTCATCAACTCTTCACTCTCATCCGCTACAGTTCCAGACAGTTTCAAGCTTGCGTATGTCACACCTCTACTGAAGAAAAATACTCTAGATCCCGAGTCCCTCAACAATTATAGACCAGTCTCTCAACTTCCGTTCATCTCTAAGCTTCTTGAGAGAATTGTCGCTGATCGTCTTTGCATGTACCTAAAAGACAATAACCTGTTCGAACATTTTCAGTCAGCCTATAAACCAGGTCACAGTGTGGAAACGGCCTTAGTCAGAGTTACCAGTGATATCCTGACATCCCTGGACAAAAAACAGATGGTTTTGCTAGTCTTGTTGGATCTCTCAGCAGCATTCGACACAGTGGACCACGAGTTATTACTTTCCAGGATGTCCCGTCTTTTTGGCATATCTGGTGATGCGCTGGATTGGTTCCGCTCCTACCTGAGTGCACGAACACAATCTGTCGTCATAGATGGCTCTAAATCGGAACAACGGAACATGGATTGTGGCGTTCCTCAGGGGTCCGTCCTGGGACCCATCCTGTTCACCATGTACACTTCACCTTTGGGGAGCATTGCAGAGCGCCACGACATGAATTACCATCTATATGCAGACGATACTCAACTCTATGTTACATTCAAGCCAGGCCTTTCAAACATTACTGCATGCCAGAGGATCCAGGACTGTATGGCCGAGATGCAGAAGTGGATGAACAACAACTTCCTCAAACTGAACCATGATAAGACAGACATACTTCTTATTGGCTCAAGGCATCAACACTCCATCTTCAGTATGCAGAATGTCACCATCAATGATCATGAGCTGCCGATCTCAGATACCGTACGAGATCTCGGTGTAATTCTCGACAACAAGCTCAACATGAATGCTCACATCTCGGCTGTCTGCAAAAGTGCACACTATCATCTCAGAAACATTGCCAAGATAAGGAAATACTTATCCGACTCTGATGCTGCAAAGGTCATACATGCTCTAGTAACATCACGGCTGGACTACTGCAATGCAGTGTTGGTGGGTCTACCAAATTCATCCGTTTCCAGACTGCAGAGAGTTCTTCACAACGCGGCACGAGTTCTGGCACGTGTGAAGAGGACTGATCACATTACTCCAATCCTAAAGCAGCACCACTGGCTTCCAGTCCAGAAAAGGATTGAATACAAAATCCTAACACTTGTATTTAAGGCACTCAATAACATTGCACCCAAGTACCTACAAGATCTCCTCACCATGAAGTCATCCCATTACGCACTCCGCTCTGCTTCTTCACCCATCCTTGAAGTCCCTAGAACCAGAACCGCCTACGGTGATCGTGCATTCGCGCATGTTGCCCCTGTCCTATGGAATAGATTACCCATTAACATTCGTAATGCTCAGTGCCTGGAAACTTTCCAGAGGCATCTGAAGACTTTCTTATTTACCCAAAGTTATCAGTAGAATTTTATTTGTAAGTAGTTTGCTAAATTTTGTAGAGAGATAATACTGTTGAATGTTTTGTTTTGTTTTGTTCGTAGTATAAGCGCCTTGAGTATTTTTTTAGATAAGTGCGCTTTATAAATATTTATATTATTATTATTATTAGAGATGATTATCAATCATATAAGGCGCTATATAAATCGAGTATAGTATTATTATTATTGTCAAAATGTTCAAAACTAACCCGGAACTTGAGCGCTTCTCACGAATTCGTTTGACCAATAGAAGCATGGAAAAGCTTTTGGTTTTCCAAATTTATCTTTAGCTATAAAGATATTAATAGGCGTTGTGTGCAATTCTGCACCCCAAGTGGGGTCTGCACCCTATGGGGTGCACGTCTGCCCCCATAGGGTGCACGTCTGCCCCCATAGGGTGCAGACCCTGTTTGGGGTGCATAATTAAGTTAAGGGTGCTGCTATTGTAGCAACTTTAATAGTGCAAATGTGTACCTTTTATTCCTTAGTCTGCATTATTTACGGTGTGAGTCAAAAAGGAAAACACTGACATATCACTTACAGTCACTTATACAATATCACAACTCATAACGTTAAACATGACGCCATTTTGTATACTATGTAGGCCTGGTAAATATCGTCGTTGTTATTTCATGTTGAACAGATAATAGTGATGGGCGTACTGCAAACATATGAATAATTAGAACAATAAATACAGGTAACCCCACTTTGGCTAAAATGGTCACGATTTAACTCAAATGGCCGCTAAACATAGAAAGACGAATATAAATTATCAACGATATGAAACACAGATATTACATTAAAATTGGCCTCAAAACTTACCAATCAGTAGATATGATGTGCATGCGCTACCTTCTTAGGGAGCCATGGCGCTTTTGAATGTGTTAGAAAAAAGGCGCCAAGCAAATTAGGAGCATCATCATCATCATCACCGAAAACCATTATCATCATAATAATATAACTGATGAGAAATACTGCCAAAATTACTCGTCAACTAAAGAAATCGCCAGTGCAATAAAATGAGAGTCATTATTAGGAGGCAGTGAGCTTTCAATTCCTAGCAGAATCTTCGTTGGAGCCACAAATTACAATAATAATAACATGATCACGATGATAACAGTTACATTTCCCCTGTGTATATATTTTACTTACGTGTATATTGCTATATTATTTTTTAGGAATCTCCAGCACGTATTCGTACGCCATGCGAAGGTTACACTGACTGGATTCAGCAGTTACAATATGCAACCACTTCCTGCAGCGTCAAATAAATCCATGACATCTCGAAAATAAAGTAAAGTTGTTTAGAAAGTCTTGTTTATACTTACGTTACGTAAGGAAAGAGAGTTTGTTCTTCGTATATATCCTCCCTGGTTTACTCAAGGCACTGGTAAACACGTGCTATAATACATTGGAGGTACAGACATAACATGAATAATCTTCCTCCGTTTCAAGGTGCGCACAGAATCCCACGCTAGAAAAGTGCAGTATTATTAAGTCAGCCTTCGTACTTGACTATGATGACGGGTAATTTAATGGAATTACAAAACGACGAGCCGCGACATTTACTCCCGACAATATTATATACCTCTCCTCTCCTCTCTTCTCCTCTTACTAATTCTCCCTCTCCTGCTCTCTCAATTTCTTTCCTCTTTACTTTTCTTATCAGAGGCGTAAGTTCGTTCAGCGAAAAATAGGGGGGGCAAATTATTCACGAGGGGGGTGGGGGAAGAACCTGCGCCAAATGTTCAAAAATTCTGTTATGTGTTTCTCTATTTCTATAACCCCTTTCTCAAAGGCGGGGAATGAGGGGCAAAGGTTTAACACAATGTGGTGGAAGTTACTCCCGACTACACCCCCTTAACCCCCTTAGCTGCGCCAACGCTCTCATTCACACAATGCAAATACATATTTGTGTACATTTCTAAAGGCGCCTTTGAATTTATTTTAGTCGTGCCATCGCGTTGGCGTACCCGTCAACACGCCTTGTTAAACTTGGACAATATAATATCAAAACCGGGGTAAACATTGCAGAGTCGCGTTTGCGAAATTGTCATTTCGTCTGTGCAGTGGTATAACTGTTCGGGCATTTCCCGGGCAACGGTATCATAGGTGGCAAACATTGATATCATACAATGTATACAAATTAATTTGACTTCATGGAAGCAAATCATAAACCATGTCTGCTTCCGCGTCAGTGTACTTTAGTATTTGATATTTTATCAACACGGATGTTGTTGAATTACGAACTCATGCATTATAATCATGATCCAGTAGTGTTCAGGCATTTCCCGGGCATCCTATAATGAGTGACAAACATTGACAATATACATGTACATTTATACAAATAAAGTTGACTAAATGAAAAGAAAACCATACTAGATCCCTGTCTGCTGTGTCAGAATATAATCTTCTATCCATACAATTATACGGGTGTTGTTGAAATCATGCACTATTGATAGTGTTGGGCATTTCCCGGACAATGTATTATGAGTGGCAAAATTTGATATCATAACTTTATAATACAAATAGAGTTGAAAATCATAGGCCTATACCATGTCTGCCACTGCGTCAGTATCAGTTATCTACTCTCAATAAATACGGATAATGTTTTATAACAAATAAAAGAAGGATAATACAAACCGCATGTGTTTATGAACATGATTTAATTTCCGATATATCTTGGATTTAATTAGGGAGGCCCCCTAATACTATTATCGGTTATTGGATATGTCGATCACGTATAATAGCTAGCTCTAGTTACATGGTAAAGCTATATGTTGCACGAAGCGGCGGGTCGACCCTATCTTTTTTTCTAGATCGTCTTTAAGCTAGCTTTATTTTTCTTTCTGATTCAATGTAAATTATAATGATCCATTAGATAAATTCATTTTGCATACACATACCCTACAGTACATACACAAATTAAGGTTAAACATTTTCAACCAATCCAACATGATAATATACAATTTAACTCTTTCTTTTTTTGCATTAATTTTTAGATAACAGCGTTGAACAAGGCGCGCCATTGTTAGTGTGCACTCAGCCGTGTGCCGAGAGAATGGGCATGTTCGTTCAATGGTATTACGGGCAGGGAGTGCGATTTAACTGGCATTGACTAGGTAAACATTGACAAAAATGGGAACCTGACATGGTCTCACTCACAGCGTCCTAAAACAAAAACTACACGACCAAAATTACTGTTCTTGGTATCGTTGTTCATTGGAAAAGACACCCTATCCGATGGACATAAATATTTGGGTACTATATTTTGGGAAGTGCCCCGTTCCGTTGTTTGGGGGCCACCCTGTATATTCGTCTTCGTGTAGTTGTACGGTGTGGTGTATGTCTCTGCCTCCCGTTCCCCGTCCCCTAGCTCCCCCACCACTAAAACTCTCTTCTCTCATAATACATAACATATCTTTATATTTACTGTATATGTCTGTCTATCTATCTATATATCTATCTATGGCAAGATTGGTAGAGCGCGCGCTTTCAGATCATGAGATCCCGAGTTCGAACCCTGCCCACTGCGTTTGTCCATCAGCAAGACAATTTATCCACAATTGCTGCTCTCTACCCAGGTGTATAAATGGGTACCCAGTAGGAGGTGAAAGCCTATATGTGAAGGATCTTCTCAATGCCCATGAGCCGCTTGGAAGAAATGCTCCCCAGGGAGTGGAGATGATGCACACAATGTGTGCTGGTTTGCATAGTATCCTATGACCGGGGGTAATAATATCATTGTAAAGCGCTTAGAGCTAGAGATGATTATCAATCATATTAGGCGTTATATAAATCAAGTATATAAATCAAGTATATTATTATAATATATTATATTATCTATCTATCTATCTATCTATCTATCTATCTATCTATCTATCTATCTATCTATCTATCTATCTATATATCTATCTATCTATCTCTATATTGTTCTGAAAGTCGAGTTCAAGGTTCAAGTCATCATAATCTTGAACCTTGAAGAGATAATCCCTATAGCAGCTCACTGGGGAAGCTAAACTGGGATGACTAGTGATGTGACGTCAATGGCCGACGTGAAAAGTGAGGGTATTTACAGTGTAGGTGAATGTCCATTATATACAATAAGAAATGGAGTGTTTAAGTGCAAGTAAAAAAAACCAAGCTCTGATCTACAGCATCCTGGATCCCAGGATCATACCAAATCATACCAAAAATAAATATAACATGCGTGTCCCAGTTGCAGACAATTGCAATTGATTGTAAAGTAGCAATTGCAAGAAATTATGCACAATTGAACCAGTCTCATGATCTGACTTGTAATTACTAATTAAAAGCAACTTTACAATGGATTGCAACTCTTCCTGCTACGGGGCCCATGTATTACAATCATAAAATGTTGTAGACCATACATCAATGAAGAACAATATTACATTTTCTGTTAATATCCTTTTATTATGTAACTATATTCGTAAAACCCATGTTAATAAGACAGTTTCACCATAATCAATACATTACAGTAAGAATAATAGTAATATAATTAAATGATATAATCAGATTATTTTTCAAAAAATAATATTCTTTGCATGATTGGCTCTCTATAGGAATAAGTGGAATTTTAAAATAAACATATCAAACAGCAACTGTAACTTTAAGTTTGAACCAAAAATAATACATTACTTATAGTTATAATAAGTTACTGATATTTAGCAATAATCATTTATGAATTTGCCTGAGTTGATTTGTTACTTATTACATAATTTTAAAAGGTACATAGTACTGTTATAAACCATTGATGTCTTGTTGACTCTCAATATAGAGTACTTATGCTTCAAATTTTTGAAATAAAATTATCAAAGTGAAATATACAGTACCCTAGGCTTGCAAAATACATACAATTTTAATATAATTAATTGTTATTTCATGTTTCCTTTCTATACCCATTGAGACTTATAACTGTAATATTTTGCTTTATAAGAGCAGATTTTTGGTATTACAATTTTTTTTTAGCTGAAACTTAAAACATTTACTTTTCAAATTAATCAGTTAGAATTGATTCAGCAAGTGCCTTTCCTGAATATGAAAACAAACTTATTAATAATACATCAACTGAAGAAGCCTAGTTCAACCAATCAAATGGTAAAATATAACATCCCCCTTAATCACAATGATTAGAAACAATTATGCGAAATATTTAATATTTACATGCCAACTTCTGCATGTCGGATAATTCCAGAAGAAAACCTTTTTAGGCTTTTTTGATACGACACATGCTACCAAACATTGCATGCATATACACATTTCCATAATGTATGTTTTGACAATTTTACAGGAAAAAATGCGTATTTGACTACGATATAAAAATTGGAAGATAAACTATAGCAACCAGTAAAACCATCAATTCAATGGTCATAATGGAATGCATATGTGAAGACTTGTAATCTTGGAAAGACTTTAATGGAATTCAGTTTCTGGATTTGATTTCCTGTTTGAATGCACTTCATTGGTTTTGTTTGAAGAAGGCACTTTCATATGATTAAGACACAATGAAACCAATGTGACCTGTTTTCCCTGAAACCATATTAAGTGTTGCTAACAATACAATATAATCTGGAATGTTTAACAGTTTTTACACATAATTTCTAATCAATGGATTTCAAATCATTCTTAACTTCTTGTACATGCCTGGGGGGTGTTTCACAAAGATCCTAAGTTGATCTTAGCACTAAGATGGTCTTAAATATTATGGAAAGCCATTAGTGTCTTGAAACATTTTTGTAAAAGTTATGTTGAAATGCATAAAATGTTGATTCAAATCATATATATTTTCTAATTATCAAAGAGATTTCATGAATTTTATGTGAAGATTATGAATCTCCTTGATAATTAGAAAATATATATGATTTAAATCAACATTTTATGCATTTCAACATAACTTTTATAAAACTGTTTCAAGACACTAATGGCTTTCCATAATATTTAAGACCATCTTAGTGCTAAGATCAAATTAGGATCTTTGTGAAACACCCCCCTGGTTATACCAAGGATCCTACAAAAACATCCTAATATGGACCACGATTAAACATATACATTTCAAGGCACTTTAAAATAAAGGCTTTTACATATCATTAGTATGAAAGTTCATCTGTATTGGTATTTCATAACAATTAGCATTATAAACTTTTGATCACAATACAAATATTAAAGGGAATTCAGACCGGTATATTCGACGCGTGGATCCATATTGCGCACTTTTACGCACGGTACGTAATCCCCATTGGCTCAGTTATAAGTAGCGATCGCAAACTGTCCCACTTCACGAAGGCCCGAATCGCGTTCGGAATATTTGTACTAGTTGAATCATGGTCGAATGGAATTCCATCAGAGATGTTTACGAGCGAAACTATTACGTAACACGCTTTTAAACCGCACCGACTTCACAGCGCCGCTTTTTGATCTTATCAGCGATTGCCTCAGGGCTCAGGTGACAGCTCGAGTAATTCGCTCGGTATATAGATACCAGCTGTGTGCTGCATGCAATTTCATAAGAAGCACCGCTCTTCGATCGATTCAACACATATCGTGAGTTTACCTCGGGAGATTACGGTGGAGTACGAGTTGGAATTTGCTGACTACCCATTCTAACCCACGCATATATGCCTTTAACCTCAGAAATTTGTGGCTGTCGTCAGCATTGTGACCCGACTTAGGACAGGGAGGCTCGATACTTCTTCGGGAGAGGAGCGAAGGAAGCAGTCTACATATTATAATTTGACCATTTCAACCTACACTGAAAAGATATGGGGTCCATACGAGCTACCAAATGTCTAGGACCTGATGATCCATTGTTACATTACGAAGGTCAAGTCGGTTCACAATGCTGACAATGTCTGTAAGAGGTAAATATTTGTATTGTGATCAAAAGCTTAAAATGCTAATTTGCATTTACATTGTCAAAACATAAAAACTATATTGGAAGCAATATTGTCAGATTGACAACATTTTAACACAAGTATTCTGGATTCAAGATTTCCTGGCTCAACAAAAAATGAGCCGATTGGAGTGAGGCACAAATAGAAGACTTGACAACAAATTACTACTGTTATCTGCATGCAGTTTTTGAATGGATGCAATGAAGGCATTGGCAAAATTTAAACATCCAAATGAAATGTTGGAGCAGGGTTTTCTTGGGCAATCAAAAAGAGGCTTATTGGAGTAAGGCACCATAAGAAGACTGGTGAAAAGACTACTCTTATCTGCAGGCAGTTTTCATATGGATTGAACTATGTACATATGTGAGTACAATGGTCCATAATAACCATTTTCCAAGGCACTTTCAGATGAATGCATTGGCATAAAGTTTTTGAGCACAATTTTCTGCAGCGATCAAAAGGAGGCCGATTGGACTAGAGCAAGATAGAGTTACGAGAAACAACAAGAGTTAAGAGTAGAAATCAAGAATTTAAGTAATGTTGACATGTACTATGCATACATATTTCAATAATTGAAAGAAATGTGCATGTCAAGGCACTTATAATTGTGCACAGTTCAAAATCAATATTTTGGAAGCAAGATTTATATGTACTGTTAACAATTTAAAAAAACAAGATATCTTCATGCATGTTTCAGTGAATGGATTAATATTTGTACGAAGTAGTATAACAGTTCATATTAACAAAACATTTCATTACAAGAATAGAATGAACAAAATCAAACATGGAAAGGCTTAATGGAATGTGATCAACTGGAAGACTGAAGATCATTGGGTTAAAGGCCCACAACCGGTTTGAAGGAAAAAAAACACTGAATATATTTATGTCCTAAAACCCCTTCAAATTACAAATGGCATCAACTGAATTGTCTAAATGACAACTTTGGTACACCTAATGGAATTAAATACAAATGAGTTGTTAGTTACGCATATATAATAACCCATATTCTACATACATTATTAGTAGTAATATGCACTTTGATATATCACCATAGGCCTTTGTACATAATTTCACACATGTATAACATATAATATACATCATCAAAATTCAGTTTGCAACACAGACTCACATAGCATATTCCTTATATGACAAATGTAATGTCATATAGGCTCACATGGAAAAATCAAATTCATAATATCAGAATGAAATCAAAGGAACAATTCACAATGCAACAATTGCCCAATAAGATAATAACATATGCTATGAAAATATGCTGCTATTGGCCCATGTAAATCAAGACGATTTGATTTTGGTATAACATGCATTCTCCATAGATCGCAGCCCACGTATTTTGGGACCAGTTCTGAATAGGTTAAAATAATTTGATGGCATATTCAAACATTTGATGAATGATGATTTAATAAATTCAAATTTGCCCTTTTCCTCATTATAGAACACCAATGCGCCACTTCCAAGAATGTCATAATATGAAAAGCATATTCACAGGAATGTGACCAAGAAAAATGAACTTTAACAGAGGAATAAATTATGTATTTCTGGTCAGTTTCCCTATGTTTAAAATAATTATACCAAAAAGCGATATCACTTTGGTGATACCTCGCACTTATCATTAAGTTGATTTATTATCCTTTGGGTTTGTGTGAGGTTTTATATTAGCTTCTGACAATCAAGCAATGAAAATGATTTCAGGAACGATCAACTAACAGTGGAGCTTTCTGGCTCAGTTGGTAAGGAGCATGGGTCTAGAAATGCGCAGGTCTCCGGTTGGAAAGTCAAGGAAGCATAATTTTCTTTGCTCATTTTCATTCATAGAATATAATATCACTATGAATACAAAGCTATTCCATGGAATACATTGGAAAACACAGTTCAGTCTCATGACAGTATGAAAGCACTTTGTGGTTTGTGATACAATCAGCCTTTCTTTCCATTTATATAAATTAATTCCTATGAAAAGCATATTCACATGAATGGACGGACCATGCAACACAAATGAATAAAGAGGAATGAAATACAACTATGAATACATTTTACATGTATAAAGCTATTTCATGGAATACATGGAAAGACACATTTCAGCCCAAATGTACACACCTGCACACCATACTCACAATTTTCTTTTAGCACAGAGTACATAGACAATGCATGAATTGGCATCTCCCTGATACCTAGCTGCCACCCATGCATTTTCTATGTACAGCCTGCTACATACACCAGAACAGTAATGTATGCACGAGTGATTCAGCCTTATGACAGTATGAAAGCACTTTGTGATACAATTGGTCTTTCTTTCCATTATTATCAATTCATTCCCATGAAAAGCATATATTCACAAGAATGCGACCAACGCAAATGAATACAGAGGAATATGAAATTAACTACAAATACAAACATTATTTCATGGAACACATTGGAAGACAGAGTTCAGCCATATGACAGTATAAAAGCACTTTGTGGTACAATAGACATTAGTTTCTTTCCATTTACAACCACTAATTCCCATGAACGATATATATAATTATATGTACTTTCTCTTTATGAAAGACCTGTCAGCCGATACACGCGTCTTCAGGAATAACTCTATCCATCTGACAGTTTAACTTCAGCAGCTCAATGTTAATCATGTCTCATGGTCTCCAGGTTGATTCGTTATCTGAAGAAAGGAGTCTGCAAGTCCTACAGTTGGTTCCAAGTCTAAAGGTAGAACTAGATCTGACAGAGACCAACTTCAGCAGCTCAAGGGCATTAGGTCTGCTCCAGGTCTCAAGAACAGGTCCCATGTGGATCCATCATCTAAACAATCCAACTGACATAGTCTAACTAGAGCAGCTCACAGGCAAGAGGTCTCAAGGTCTCCATGTGGATCTGTCATCTAAACAAACGTCTGTAAATCCTGCAGTTGGTGCCAGGTCTAGAGGGTTAACTAGACCTGGCAGGGTCTTACTTCAGCAACTCAAGGGAATAAGGTATCCAGGTCTCTAGGTCTCAATGTTGATCCGTCATCTAAACAACAGTCTCTAAAGTCCTGCAGTTGTTGTATGTGTAGGTTTAGAGGAATGTCTAGATCCATCTGAGTCTAACAAGAGAAGCCACCAGGCATTAGGTCTCCATGCAGGTCTCTATGTGAAGCCGTCATCTAAACAAAGGAGTCTGTAAGCCCTGATGTTGGTTCCAGGTCTAGTCTGATGGGAGCATACATCTGGAATGAGTATTCTCTCAGATTGATGTGAGGCTGGATAGGCAAACAACAACAAAACAAACAAAGATTTGAGGATGGCAAACATCAAAAACAGAAATGAAAAGAAAAAAAATATGAAGCACTTGGAAAGTGCAGTAAATCAAACAGTTGTGGTGCTATAATAATGATTAGAGTGAAACTATTTGTTTCCCATAAACATTCAAGAACATTACAAACATATATGTATACATGCAGTTATACAGTTGGCATATTTCTGGAATGTTGGCCTGAATGGTGTAAAACAGTTAAAGCAATTATACCAACAGTAGCAACAATTATTATAAGTTGAAGAGAATATTCACAAGGTGATAATCAATGTCATCATCTTAGCACAATTCATTGAAGCAAACTTGTGATGGAAACATCTCCCTTGCTATAACTATAACCCATTGAAGACGACTGAATTTTGATATATCATGCATTAATCCACATTAGGCGGTGAAAGCATGTGAACAATCTTCTCAATGCCCATGAGCCACTTGGAAGGAATGCTCCCCAGGAAGTGGAGATGGTGCACACAATGTGTGCTGGGTTGCATTGTATCCTATGACCGGGGTAATAATATCATTGTAAAGCGCTTAGAGATGATTATCAATCATATTAGGCGCTATATAAATCGAGTATATTATTATTATTTCACCAAAGGCCCAAACCCAGACCCAGTTTCATAAATAGTTGTGATCAATTGCAAGGATTAAATGAAGTCCGAAAATGAGCCTAAATGTGCACATCTGATTGGCCCACTTGCGCATATTTTCTGACTTGCGTTTCATTACAAACTTTGCGACTGATCACAACTCTTAACCCCTTGCCTACAGGAACCGAGTGGGCTATGTATAAAGTCTATGGGGATTTCAGAATCTGGTAGGGAATGGGTTAATGATGCACTCCCCTGAAGGGTTAACGGTAAAAGAAGAGAGAAGTATAAATCTTTTTGTTTAAATGATGACACACGCAGTACCCCGGGGTACCCTTGTACCCCGGTATCCCGCGTCGTGTAGCGCCATCTTGCGTCCAACCGTACCGCAGCTATTGCGTTCTGCATGCAGTGCAGCGAGCGATTGTATGCACGCTATACCCACAGTACAGCTCTAAAAATTAAATAAATAATTAAAACAAAATGGCGGATTTTCGTCTGGTACCCCGGGGTACCGTTTATGTCATCAAATCTCAAACTTACAATGCCAGTCTTCTTGAGGGCTTTCATATCCTTGAAGATCCGGTCAAAGGTCGGCCTGCTCTCGGGCCTTCGATGCCAGCATCTCAGCATGACGTCATACAGGTCCGGGGAGCAGTGCTTCGGCCACTCCAGTCGATTGTGGTCGCGCAGTTCGTTGATGACCTCAGTCTCCCGTTTGGTAGCGTAGGGCACGCCACCCAAGGTGACGATTTCCCACAGGACAACGCCGTACGACCACCTGAAAAGGGGAGTGAAGAAATAAAGAAATTAATGTAATACCATTATATACTGAAGATGTAAACTAGCGTCGAAGAAATCCCAATTATTCAATGCTTTATACTCTTATTGTGGAGTATAATTCTTACATGAAGTTAAATTCATTTTTATCGCTGTAGCAATTACCTTAAAAAATTGTTAAATTATTGCACACTGGCATCTATCTGGAGCTCACAAATTTGAGGGTGAATTATATTGTTATTTTACTTATTACTTACTGGAAACTCATCGGAAACCATTTATTTGTCATAACAAAAACTGCAGTACATGTACTTACAATGGACTAGATACTTACACGTCACTCTTGAGTGTGTACTGGCCTTCGATGAGTGCTTCATAGGCCATCCACCTTTTCATCCCACGCTGTGAATGACACGAGAATGAAGAGGAAGGAACGTGAGAACATATTATGTGCAATGACACAACAAAGGGCTTACACCGAAAGGTTCATAAGTCTTAACCCATCAAGGATGATGTCCCACATATTTGTGGGTTGGTAGTCCTATATTACTTCAGCAAGAAGCTAAAAAGTTATATGAAGTATACAACGAGAAAGAGCATAAATTTCTCTATTTTTAGAGCCCTATTTTGTTACTCTACCTGCTTTAGTTATTTTTTAATGATTTTTATTACTGCATAGATCGCTATAATTTAGGAAAATCCTTAAATTGGCAACACATTGTGATATTTCAAAAATAGATTTCGGCGTTCGAATTGGCAACTTTGCGGCAATTTCAGTTCATATTTGCATTTAATTGTAATTACTAAATATTTTCCACCTATTATTATACAAAATTAGGAGTTGCCAATTTGTAGAGGAAAATAATGATCAATTTTGCCTTTAAATAGCTCTCGTCCTTGATGGGTAAAGGAACATATGTAACAACTTTAAATATGAAATGGGACCACCAAGAGAGTGGAACCATTCGATTATGACAATTGCTATGTATGTATAACAAAGTTATTCCCACAGGAACTAACCCTAAAACGGACTTCTAATAATGTGGAAAGTTCAGTCAGGTTTCAAGGAGCAAGGCAATGTATGAATTCTGAACCTGATACTATAGGGAGCCAGTTTAGTTGACAGAGAACTGGTTAGCTACTACATTTGATGACATAAATAGTACCCTGGGGTACCAAATGAAAATCTGCCATTTTTTTCATTATTTAATTTTTGCTCAGGGCTGTACCCTGGGTTACCAAAAAGTGTGAAATTATTTTCGGTATGCTTTATTAACATTAAAATGGGGGCTGGGGCGGCCGGGGAACCGTGCATACAAGCACTGCATGCAAAACGCAATACACCAGCGGCGTCCGTGATTGGTCTGCGGTACGGTTGTACTTTGGGTGGACACAAGATGGCGCTACACAACGTGGTACCCCGGTGTACAATGGTACCCCGGGGTACTGCGTGTGTCATCATTTACTCACGTTTCTTGGCTCTACAAACGAGATGGGCATGTGCGGTCTGTGGACCTCGGTCGCCATGCTGAAGTCACACAGCTTGGCCTTGTTGTTGAAGGTTATCACCACGTTTTTAGCACACAAGTTTGTGTAGACGTACTGCAAAAGAAAGACCAATAAAGTTCATGTTCATGTTTAGACAAAGGGTGGTAGTAGATTGGAACAGCCTGCCAGAGAAAGAAGTTGAAGCAAAAAACTTAACAATTTTAGAATACATTTGGATAGACACTAGGGGAAACAAAGATTTAAAACTGTTGATCATTCATGCTAATTCTGCATGGAGAGAAGACAGGAAAATCTACAGGAGTCATCATCCTTCTTTTTCTGTATCCGGATGTGCTGCTGATGTCATGTGATGTGCCACATCTAGAAACAATTTATGTTCAGTAATTAAAATTATTGTTTTATATCCTGTACATTTTGCTTCCTGTTTTCAATAATTTTCTTCTCCAATATCCCCTATTGATATGTAGGCGTCTTGAGTTCTCCTGTAGCCTTGCTCAAATCGCACAGCTTAGCAATACAAATGTGTTCATGATTGATTTCATTTTTTTAGTTGATTTATCTAAATGGACATGTACATGTTTGTATAGCTACTGGACCAGACGGCATCCCATCCAGACTTCTGAAAACGCTTTCCGATGAACTCACTCCGATCCTAACAACACTCTACCAAGCATCAGTTCAGCAAGGGGTTATACCAGATGAATGCAAGGCGGCAAATGTAACTGCCATCTTCAAGAAGGGTGAAAAGAACAAAGCCTGCAATTACAGGCCATCTCGCTCACATCTATTTCATGCAAAACAACAGGAATCATATATTAACCGACGCTCAACATGGCTTCCGTAAAAGAAGGTCATGCATCACCCAGCTCATCCTTTGCACCGAGGATCTCATGAAAGGAATCGACAAAGGAGAGCAACAAGATGTTATTCTATTAGACTTTTCTAAAGCCTTTGACAAGGTTCCACATGCTCGCCTCCTCCACAAACTGCAGTACTATGGAATTCACAACCACACACTTGACTGGATCCAAGATTTTCTACATGATCGTTCTCAGCAAGTTGTCCTTGAAGGATGCACCACTGAAACAGTCTGTGTGACATCTGGAGTCCCCCAGGGCAGCGTCATAGGTCCTCTCTTGTTTCTCCTCTATATCAATGACCTTCCTGACTGCGTTTCCTCAACAACAACCACCAGACTATTTGCAGACGACTGCCTCCTGTATCGTAAGATCAAGACTCAGGAGGATGCCAGAAAACTGCAAGAAGATCTGGATTCGCTACAACTATGGGAAGCAGACTGGCTCATGGACTTCAATCCTCAGAAGTGCAAGGCAATGGGCCGTATGCATAAAAACAAGCAATTGCTTATAAGCAATTGCTTTAAGCACAAGCAAGAGCTTGGCAAGCAAAAGATCAAGTTCAAGCAATTGCTTGAATACATATGCACAAGCTTTTGCTTGTGCTCAAACCTTTTGCTTGCACTGCCTAAGCAATTGCTTACGTGTTGGACAAAGGATCGTTACGGTTGTGCGAACATCGCACTGCAGGACAACAATACTTTGTGCCCGACCTGGCAGCAGTATTTTTGCTTACGCAAATAGGGGGGAAACAGCACAGATCATTAGGGGGGTTTCTGTGCAGATCGATGGACGAAAATTGCCGTAAAAAGTCTAAAATATCAGAGATTGTATTAAATATGAAGTCACAACATAACATCTGAAATAAGGAGCTCGTAATCATCCTGAAACGGTATGAAAATTTGATCCGTAAACGCGAATGCCCTGAGTAAGCAAGAGCTCAAGCTGGTCTGGATGTGCTTGAAAAAACGCAAGCAATTGCTTATCAGGACAAGTAAAAGGTTCGTTTTATGCATACGGTTTCAAGCAATTGCTTGTTTGGTAAGCAATTGCTTACGAGCAGTAAGCAATTGCTTGTGCTTGTAAGCAAATGCTTTTGCTTGCAAGCAATTGCTTGTTTTTATGCATACCGATTCAAGCAAAAGGCTAGCACAAGCAATTGCTTGTTTTTATGCATACGGCCCATTGTCTGTCACCAACAAGAGAAAACCAGTCCAACAAACCTACAACATACACCACGAATCTCTGGAAAAGGTCACCTCAGCAAAGTACCTTGGCGTAACAATGCAGCAGAATATGAAGTGGAACAATCACATCAACCAACTTTCCAAAAAAGCAAATTCCACGAGAGCCTTCCTACAGAGAAATCTTAGATCCTGCCCAAGACATGTGAAAATACTCTGCTACAAAACCCTACTACGCCCCATTCTTGAGTATGGCTGTGAGATCTGGGATCCATCAACTCAAGCAAATATCCAGAAGCTTGAAATGATACAGCGAAGATGTGCTCGCTTTGTCTACAGATACTCCAGCAGTGTAGCAGCCATGCTGACACGACTACAGTGGCCATCACTCCAAGAAAGGAGAGCTCAGTACAAAGTATTCATGATACATCGGATGGTCAACTCTCTGGTTGATACTCCTTCAAACGTCTATCTCATACCAGTCACCCGTGCCAGCGCTTCTCTCAGAGGTCACAGCCAGCGGTTCCAAGTTCCATTTGCACGCACCCAGACATACCAAACATCCTTCTTTCCTCATGCAATAAGACTTTGGAATTCCCTGCCAGAATCCACCATATGCACCTCGCCTGACCATTTTAAACAGGAGGTGCAGAGGATCCAAATTCATTAGAGCGCACAAGATTTTTACTTGCACACGTAGTTAGCATCACATGGGAAAACCACTCTGTACATATGCACAAGGTACGAAAATACACCGCGCTGGTGGACTGTACCAAAACGGAAGAAGAAGAAGAGACAATAGAGCATTGAAAGAGAGTTTCTGGGAAGGACCACCATCAATGGACCCTGTCGCTCAATGGTTAGAGCACCGGTCTAGCAATCTGGGAAGGACCACCATCAATAGGGTATTGTGGCTCAATGGTTGAGCACCAGTCTAGCAATCTGGGAAGGACCACCATCAATAGGGTATTGTGGCTCAATGGTTGAGCACCGGTCTAGCAATCTGGGAAGGACCACCATCAATAGGGTATTGTGGCTCAATGGTTAGAGCACCGGTCTAGCAATCTGGAAAGGACCACCATCAATAGGGTATTGTGGCTCAATGGTTGAGCACCAGTCTAGCAATCTGGGAAGGACCACCATCAATAGGGTATTGTGGCTCAATGGTTAGAGCACCGGTCTAGCAATCTGGGAAGGACCACCATCAATAGGGTATTGTGGCTCAATGGTTGAGCACCAGTCTAGCAATCTGGGAAGGACCACCATCAATAGGGTATTGTGGCTCAATGGTTGAGCACCAGTCTAGCAATCTGGGAAGGACCACCATCAATAGGGTATTGTGGCTCAATGGTTGAGCACCGGTCTAGCAATCTGGGAAGGACCACCATCAATAGGGTATTGTGGCTCAATGGTTAGAGCAGCGGTCTATCAATCTGGTCTATCTGGTCTACCGGTCTATCAATCCAGAGGTCTTGGTTTGGATTCCATGCAAAGCCCAATTTTCTTTACTCAGTTTATTTCTGGTCAGTTTCCTCTATCTTTGAATTTAGGATATACATTCTAGTTTTTAAAAAGTTCAATATACCTTTTAATCCCCAAATAGATATTTAGTTCTGCATTCTGCACTTAAAATACTGTTTTATTTTGCTTATTTTTCTTCAATTTTGTTATCCTTTTCTTCTTCAATTTACTGAACTAATATATGTAGGTATCAAAATTCTCCTGTAGTCAAGATATATGTTTAGAGCAGTAGATGAAAAGCATTCATTTTACTTTGTGCGATGTCAGTGGCAAAGCTTAGAAGCTTTTAAACAGAATCCCATCACACAAAAAGTATATCAAATGCTGCACAAGTTATATATGATGCGCACAAACACTTCAAAACATCACTCGTGCAGCATTTAGTATATGAACAAAATTAATTTCAGAATTCACTCTGAGTGCCGCAATGTTGCGCATCCCCTATGTGATGTCGGCAGCCAAGCTTAGGAGCTCTTCAACAGAATAACATTTTAGAACTTCACTTTAATAATACTTTCAGAGCAGTACAGTGGCACATCCCTTGTTCGATGTCTTAGGAGCTCTTCAACCAAATCCCATCACACAACAAGTGTATATGTTACACAAACTCATGCAGCATCAGGAAATGTACACAATTTATTTCAGAACTCACTCTGAGTGCCGCTATGTGGCGCATCCCCTGTGCAATGTCAGCAGCATAGCTAAGCAGCTCATCCTGGGGCAGCGGGTCCACGGGGGCCTGGTCCCGCTTCCTGCTCCGACATCGACGCAGGATTCTCAGCATGTCACCGCGGGCTACATACTCCAGGACGAGGCATCTTTGAACTGCAGAGAGAAGACAAACTGTTTGCATAAAATGTGTTTCACATAACCATACGGCTTTCTTTGCAGGGAGTTCACAGGGGGAACTGGTTTTGTTTCCTGCTGTGACATTAACGCAGGATTCTTAGCATGTCCCCGAGGGCTAAGTACTCCAGGACCAGGCACCTTTGAACTGTAACAAAGCAGAACAATTACTGAAAGTCAGTATTAAGGAGACTAGCTTTCTATCCTGCCAGTATTTTTCATCATTCAAGGACAATCATCAATAAAGCTTTCTTTGGCATGAGGTCTAAAAGGGGTAGGGGCATCGATGCAGGATTTTTAGCATGTTGCCACGGGCTACTTACATCAAGACGAGGCACCTCTGAACTGTTGTAAGAGTAAGATTACACATTTGTTACCAAACCATGGAGCTTTCAGTGCAGGGGTTTGGAGAGGGCGGATTTTCCCGAGGGGGGGGGGGGGGGAGGGGGGTACTTGTGTCTATTTGCAAGACGGGTATGTGCCGCTTCAATTACCCCCTTTTTCAGAACTGAACCGGCCGCTCCTAAAGTTCCCATTTTCATCAACAAAGGCTGATCGCCGCTCCTAAGGGTCCCATTTTCTTTTTTAAAAGGCAGATCGCTGCTCCCAAGGGTCCCATTTCCATCAAACTAGGCCGCTTGCCGCTCCTAAGTGTCTAATTTGTATCAAAAAAGACTGATCACCACTCCAAAGGGTCCCGTTTTCCTGATTAAAAAAAAGGCTGATCACGGCTCCTAAGGGTCCCATTTGCACCAAAACAAGAAAAGACCGCTCTTCAGACCTCGGTTTTGTTGGCGATGTTGGCGATGGACACCCCCCCCCCCCCCCCCCCCCCCTAAGCCATCTTTTTTTGTTTTGCTACCCAGCAGGGCTATTTGTTGTCCTTACCTGTTTGATCTAGAGACCTCATACACTGGCCCAGGAGCTTGATGATGTTGGGGTGCTTGCCCATGTTGGCCAGGACCTGGAACTCATTGGTCAGTTCTGTCACAGACTCTCGGTCACTTTCATCTGCAGGCAAAAGCAAAACAATGTCGAATACTCAGTCTGGTAACTCCTTTCGCCCATTAAGGACTGGTCCAGATAATACTCGGGATGGAATATGTGCAGCGGCGCATCACGGTCAGACTGATTTGGGAAAAACTAGATGGATCTTTGACTGCACGCAGTCGAAAATGATGCCTCCGCCATTGCACAATTTTTATATCAAGCCCAAATTTACAGGCACTGAATTGATTCTTTGAACTCAATTTTGATGGTAATCCGTCAACCAGATCTTGAGATATTGCAATTACATGCTGTTTTTGCATATATAATGGGCCGTGACCTTGACCTTTAACATGACCCCACAAAATCTGACCAGTTTGTTGGCTCCCCAAGATACACACAGGTACTATGTTTGATGGTATTTCGTCAGCCGCGGTTCTTGAAATACTGCAATTATACACTATTTTTGCATATAATGAGCCCTGTAAGTTTGACCCTTTGACCTCATGACCCCAAATTCATGTACACACGTACCAAGTTTCAAATTGATCAATCAACCAGTTCTCAAGATATCGAGAGAACGAAAACGGGACGGACATACAGACAACCCAAAAACATAATATCTCTGGCCACTTCGTTGGCGGAGGCATAATAAAAACCTTTTTTTAATGGAAAAATCACAAGCATAACTCTCGAGAGTTTAACAGCCACTTTCCCAGGTGCATGATCCTCATCATTTTTTCTCCAAAATCAGGAAAAATGCCTTAGATCAGAAACACATTTGTTTTTAATGTGAGTGAAACCCGAGAGATTATTAAAAGCAGATTGTTTGTTACCTCAAACCTTCTTAATGAAATTGGTAGAGATTAAAGGTAGTTCTTTTGATACATACCTCTAAGGAGTTTGACAGCCACTTTTGCAGGTGCATCCTCGTCATCTTTCCTCCACTCTCCCTCGCACACGTATGAGAACTCTCCGCTGTGCAGCAGTCTGCCCAGCTCAAGATGACTCTCTGGGATAATCCATTTCTCATCCACATGGTAGTTATGATGCTGAGTCGCGTTGCCATTGGAGATGAGATAAATCTTGGCAGACTTTTTCTGTTTTTGATCATAATAATAATTAAAAATAACAATGACGATCATCAATATCATCATCATCATCATCATCATCATCATCATCATCATCATCATCATCATCATCATCATCATCATCATCATCATCATCATCATCATCTTCATCATCATCATCATCATCATCATCATCATCATCATCATCATCATCATCATCATCATCATCTTCATCATCATTATCATCATCACCACCATCATCATCATCACCGCCATCATCATGTCCCTCACTGGTGCTCTATCGAGGCAAATTATGTTTAAAATCCTTTTCAATAGAAAGAAATAACTCACATCATAGACATCGTAGTAGACATCCCCATTCTGCTGGTGGTACTTTCCAGAGGGTTCCTTGGAGCAGGAGCACAGAGGGTCATTGCGGATGTGACGCCACGTCGTACACCATAGCAACAGACACGTCAGGAGGAGAAAGGCTAAGGGGACGGTTGTTACGCAGATGACTGCAACCACGGTTCCGTGGGATAATGGTTTAGGCTGAAGAAATGAAGATATAAAAGCAGACTTTATAGAATATAACAACAGAGAAAGTTTTTCAAAGGTAATTTGTGTTGTGAGGTGTCAATATAGCATATATAGCAACAGACATGTGAAAAGGAGGAAGGCTAAAGGGATTTTATTTGTATGATTGTCACAACATAGATGATTGCCAATGAAATGAAGATGGTGATAAACACACTTAATTTTAAAATCTAGAAAGGAGAAAGTTGTTCAAAAGGGTTCATTTTGTAAGAGAGTTTTGACAGGCAATGCAGTTGTGACGATGTGTGTTGTACCATGTGGACATTACCATTTAGTCCAGCTAATACATGTAGCTGAGCTAAATGGTAGCACATACAGCATTTCAAGATATTTTTGTTTTTAACCCATTGCTTACGGGAACCGGGTGGGCTATATACAAAGTCTAGGGGATTTCAAAATATTGTAGTGAACGGGTTAACAGAGCTTGCTTACCAACTTGTAATCAGCTTAGAAGAAGCTTAGAAAATACTTATGCTACACAAATATTATGACTCAAGGGCAATTCCAAGCAAACATTGACATAACCACTGATTTTTCAAATTCGTCGTACCATAACAAATTTGGTATCAAATGAAAGCTAAAAGATTGAACTTTCCAAAAATGTATTTTGTTTTTGAAAAAAAAAATTGTAAACTATTATTTTATTGTTAATATATAGCATAAATTAATTTTCAGTTATTTTCACAAAACATTCAATTAAATATTAAGCATAAAAGAACTGCGAAAAGGAGTTTTCATAAAATTTTATTTCAGTGTTGATAGGATCATTGCTTCAATTTTTCAGATAAATATCAATTTCGTCATTTTCGCTCTTCGTTCCGCTTCAGTGACTGTCTCATTTACAATCATTAATATGTCACGGCGTTACACTAAAAACATATATTTTTAATATTTCTGGAAAAATATGAATGGGAATGAAATAATTTTTTGTTTTCTCTGTATTAGCCCATATGGCTATAATATGCATGCTGAATAGCAGCATTATCTTTTACCACTTATTAATATAATCAATATCAATTTGGTCACGGCGTTACGTTTTGTGTAACGCCGTGACGCTACCTACTGGATTCCCATTGACATAACACAGTAGACATAATCAAATAGTGTAAGATATTTTTTGTAGGTATGCTTGGGCATTGCTCATGCTATAATTATATGAATAGGGTCAGTTGATAATGTTTCCATCTCAAAGTTACCTGAGTCATGTATGTGTAGGGGTTGTACGTCCGTCTGTCTGTATGTGCATCTGTACATCAGTGTTCTTTTTTTTGCAATATCTCAAGAATCGTTGGACGGATTTCGTTCAAACTTTGTACAATCCATGTATTTAGAGGTACGGATTATTGGATATGATTTTGGTCCATGAGGTCAAAGGTCAAAGGTCACATAGCTAACAAATATGCAAAAATTATATTATTATCAAGATAGTTTGAGAATCCTTGAAGGATAACATGATAATAATACTGGTATGCGTCCAGTGAAGTATATGACCTGATTAGGGAATGGGGTCATGGGAGGTCATAGGTCAACAGGTCAAAATATTGTTGTTGTTTTTTGTTCTCACAATTAAGTTCCAGAATCAATGTTAGAAAGAGTACTGTAGGTAAAAGAAAATTTTCTGAAACTGTTTGGGGCACTGGTCAAAGGTCAGTCGGATAATTACCAATTCAAAAACAAACATTTACTAACTCTGAAATCATGTTACATGAAACAAATCACTTGCAAATATGCACTGTGCAGACCAAAAATGTAACATTTGTATGTTATTTTGTGAAACAAGGTCAAAGGTCAGATGTCAAAGGTCTCATATTTCATTGTTACATTTAAGTATGTATTTTGGTTTTAATATTTGATGGTTCCATTAACTAAATTCTGAAATAGATAAGAATTTCAGTTATGTCCTAAAAGATTTTTTGATCAATAGAGGGCGCTGTGCCGCAAATTTGTGTCATGCGGATGATCATTTAATAGCATCTTGGTTATATCACCCATTCATCTAGTTCTTTATTGATTCTGGATCACTACATTAAAATTATATCATATTATTCATCTCTTTAATATCTCCCATATATATAACATGTACAATTCAGAGGTCACGGCGTTACAGTCACGGCGTTACAGTGCATAGATACATTTATGATATCATATTTACTATGAGCATTGGATTTTTTCTACATTTTTATTTGGATGTTCTAGCTTGATGTCTAGTACAAAGAATCAATGTGACAAAAGTGCTAAATGTTCCTGTAGTTCACAGAGTTTACTTAGTTTCTTAGCATGTAAGAAACCCATGTCTTTTTGCCGTCACAGCGTTACGGCAGATATTCATATTCATAATTAATAATTTATTGGGAATTTTGGTTTTCTTGCCTATTGTAAATTATTGGTAGGATAGTGGTTACAGATGCATATCAAAAGTTAGTTCTAGATATTTAGATTTTATGAGTTATTTGGACTTTCATTGTGAGAAACACCCTCTGACTGTCACGGCGTTTGCTTGGAATTGCCCTCAAGTCATATACAAAATAGTATGATTGCAATCATGTTCTCATAATGTATCAATTGTACACAATATAACATGAAATACATTGATCATTTATCGCGTACTGTACATCAAATATTCTAACACATTCAAGAAGGTATCGCTCATATTGGTTACAAATGTTCAAAAAATATATATTTTGCATGTTAGCAAAGTAGCTTCGAAAGACAATGTAGCAAACATATAATGGACATCCACTTTATTCCTTGCACATATACAAAATGAAAACAGACAAAAAGAACGGGGGGTAGTATAGATATAGGATACCACATGTATTATATTATGCACATTATACAAATAAATCATACACACAGCATGGCCTCAAAAGACAACATATGGCACTCATCCTGGCATAATAGTATAGCTGCATATGACGGCCTCTTGATTAGAAAAGGAAAACATACAAAATTTACTTCAAGCAACAACACAACGAATTGCACTATATAAAGTAAAAAATAAGCTTCAAATGAGCTTGTCGCATATTCATACAAACAACAGGGGGAAAAAATATTTTGGGGGGGCTGATTTTCATGCTTGCCTGCATGAAAATAACACTCTAAAATTTGTTTTGCATTGAACTCTATGCAAATTTATGGGGGCTCTTTTTGGCATTTTGGGGGGGAATTCGCCCGATCCCCTGTGTATTTTTTTTCTTCACTGGCATACAAAATATTTAGGCATGCTTACCAACTACTTATATTAGAAAAAAACACAGATGTTATGACAGGTATGTGATAAATAACCAGATGAGTAGAATATCTATCACACCTTGCAATACATGATATTAAAAGGATCTACATGAAGTAATATTGTCCAAATCCACAAAACTTACTTAAAACTTTTTTGGTTCTCTCATACCTTGTTGTATTCAATTACCAAAAGAAGTATGGGACCAGTTTCTGTTTTCCAAATATCCCTTTCGTTTTAAAAGATAACTATGTTTAAAGTGTTCAGATTTTTAATTATCCACTGGAAAGTTATAACTGTGCACAGAGTCATTGCAATGAGCGAGGGAATACCACTTTTCATTTTCTATCATTACTTGGCCATATAACATCCATTTAAGATGTAATTTTTCACATAACCAAGTGGACATATCAGATCTCAAAAAAAAAATGTGTATCAACCATTCATCACTTTTTGCACATATCAACAAAGTTACTAGATACTAGATCCCTTTAACACAGATTGTCATACAATTACCTGTACATAAATAACAAACCTAGCAAAACTCAAACAGCATATCAAGAAACAGCACAAATCACTACCGTAAATCTCCGTGTATAAGACGCACTTTTTTCCGTTGGAAAAATTTCAAAGTGGGGGTGCGTCTTATACACAGGTACAGCCGGGACACCCTGTAGTCATGTTGAATGTGTATAACACATGGTTTAGGGCATGACAAGAGCTTGTTGTCAGTTGTAGCATTCAGCAAAATATACCTTTTTCTCACACACAAAATATTGGTTACAGATGTAAAAATTGCAAATTTATTGACCAGTAATACTGCTGCTAATGAATATTCATAATGTATTTGTGAGCAGCAGTACTAATTAAATATGCAATTTTCTAACCAGTGGTTATAAAATTTGCTCATAATTAAAAAATAGTTGTTAGTAAATTGAGAAAATTGCATTATATTTTAATAGTGAGTATTGGTGCTTATGAATATTCATGAATATGAATATGAATATTTATGAGCACCAATGTTACTGCTCAATAAATGTGCAATTTGTGTACTAACCACTATTTTGATGTGAGAAAATGATGTTGATGAATGCTACATTCAACAGTAAGCTATTGTCATGCCCTAGACCAGTGGTATAAGCATTCCAACAGCACTTCAGGGTCTTTAAAAAAAATACAGGGTGTCCAAAAAATGTATTTATTTATTTTATTTTATTTTATTTTTTTGCTGTGAAAGTTGGGGGTGCGTTTTATAAATACACGAGTGCGTCTTATACACGGAGATTTACGGTATATAATTACCCTAATCAAGATATGGTAATTTCAACACAAATTTATATTATTGGTTCCAATACAAAATAAAGATTTGTTGTATGTTTCAACACGAAATAAAAAACTTACAATGGTTTTACACTTCAGCACAAAAATAATAATAATAATGATATAACATATTTGTATAGCGCCTACTGCAGGCCAGAAGAAAATAAAGCTCTATATAGTTTTTAGACTATTCAAATAGAGATATATATGGTTTTTAATGCAAGAGAAAAGTTTTTGCTTACCTGTTGCATATCGTATGCAAATAATAAATCAGAGATAGGCTGGGCATTCTGCATAGTTTGCTTCAAACAACTCAACACATTTAGCACAAAAATAGCACAAAAATAGCACAATCCATGTCTCTTGTAACAACAAGGCTTATAAATAACAGCAAATGTCTGCACAAGAAGTGTAATATAATATTCAAACAACTCAAGTACTAAACATGTTTTGCTCAAATATAGCACAAAATAGCACAATCCATGCCTCTTAACAGCAAATGTCTGAACAAGAAGTGTGATATAATATTCAAACAACTCAAGTACTCAAGTAGCTCACATATAGCACAAAAATAGCACAATCCATGCCTCTTGCAACAGGCTTATATGTTCAGCAAATGTCTGAACAAGAAGTGTAATATAATATTCAAACAACTCAAGTACTCAAGTAACTCACATATAGCACAAAAATAGCACAATCCATGCCTCTTGCAACAGGCTTATGTTCAGCAAATGTCTGAACAAGAAGTGTGATATATTCTAACAACTCCACACATTTAGCACAAAAATAACACAAGAATAGCACAAAAATAGCACAATCTGTGTCTCTTGCAACAGGCCTATAACAGCTCATATCTGAACAAGAATTGTGATATACACACATACTCACACTGTATACTTACCATGCCTTATAATATAGCTCTCATTGTCTTCAAACCAGAGAAAAAACATATATATATTGTTTGGCATTCAGTCTATATAGCTCACACTGTCTGCAGCTCCTTGCATTCTTGTAATAACACATTACCTCACAGCTCACTTCACCCACCCCAAAAAAAGCTCATTAATTGCATTTAATTAGTGAAGTGTATTTGAACAACACAGTATCTAATTACTTGATTTGTACATGTATCAAATGACATACAGTATTCGTGCAAATATTTTTGTCCCCATTGATGATGGTATGATTTTAGCACAACATAGTTTACACATATTCTCCATACGTTCCAGCCAGAGTATTGAAGGGGCCAGCATTGTATGGGTTAAAGTGTGAATAATGAATATTGTGTGAATTGTACAATCTCATTTTCCCAACCATCTGGCATATCTGCATTAACGACCATTTCAATGTCATACGGTAGGACCTAGAAGGTTCTCAAAATCAAATCTCAAAATCATTTGCATTTTTAATTTTAAAAAAATATTAATTTGCATTTTGTATAATTTTATACTGCTAATGATATCAAATTGTGAAAAACGTTCATCAATTGTATGGAGGTTTTCGGGATGGCCTTAATTAGTAGTACATTCAAAGTGAGAATGGTTGATCATCATAATGTGTACATGTTCACAAATATTTAAAATCTCTTCAATTTCTACAGCTCAGTAAAAATGCAACAAGTGCACAAAAAAACTCTATTCACCATTCACTATAAAGGGAGTCTATTATTTTGCTGTTAAATGAGCATTGATTTTACAGTGTCAAAGTTCTATTTTAATTCAATAGGAGCTTTTTATAAGCGCAGTGGAATATATATTCATAGTAGCTGCATTATAGAAACATTCATATTATAATTATTATTATTATTATTATTATTATTATTATTATTATTATTATTATTATTATTATTATTATTATTATTATCATTATCATTATTATTATTAAATGATCTAATTTAAATTGTATTGTTAGTGTAAATGTGCGCAAGAATCAGGGAAATTTGTTTCTTTGTTAATTAATACTTTATTCCGTACCCATTTAAGGCATTGACAGGATCTAATACAGAGATTGAATGCAGACATACAAGCATGAATGCTTTATCAAAGCTTTATAAAGTCTGTCTGGAATATTTCATTGTTGCTATACCATTTGCCTGTTCATGGCTTCAAATAATGAAGCCTGACTGGTCCTATTGTTCACTGTTTATCTTCAACAGTTCACCGGGTTCTGTCAAAGTAAATCTCTAAACGCCTTAGTGATTTGAATTATGTTACTTGGCCAATACTTGCCAACCAAATCAATGTAAAAAGATATTGATCTTACTGGTATACATATACCGTATATAAGTCCCATGAAACTGAAAGATGTATTGGCCATCGTTACCAATTCACCCAGTGCTTAAAGGGACCTGGTAAACCGGCCTGGATTAACATCTACATGGATCACAAACTCTTGCAGGGAATTAATAACCATATATATATAAGAATAAGAATCATTATGGACTGCATGTGTCCCTCAATCATTTTCAAAAAACAATAAAAAACATCATGGTTAAAATCTGTATACAATATAGAGAAATACATAAAGTGTGCCCCCAATCATACATGTAGGCTCCCTATGACCCTTCCCAATCAGTCCGACTGTATTTGTTTCACTCATTAACATGATCAAAGATTCCAACCTTCACAAACCAAAAAAAGTATTCTGAGAGGTAAAAAACAGTATTTTTCTTCTTCTTCTTCTTCAGGTAAAAGTACAGTCCACCATCTGGCGTATTTTCGTACTTGTGGCTGGTCCGGTGTTGCGTATATACAGTGCCAGTTAAAAACAATCTACATCAATCTACGTGCAGCTAAAAACATCAGTCCCCTTTTTTTTTTTGAAAAGCCAATTAACGCAGCAAAAATACTCTTTACATTTGCATTAATATAAAAGTTAGTTTAGTCGATCACACATCATTTTTATGTTGTTGTTTTTTTCAAAAACGTATTCATTGCTTAGAAAACGTACTAAATGGCAAAAACGTACTACTTATTATACTTACCGGTGGGGGTGGTGCTGGAGTGGTCATGTTGACTACAGTGCAGTTGTATTCATCTTCAAACAGAGTTGTGCACATCTCACCATACTCACACGGGTCTAGCGTACAGGGATCTATGTAGATCTCACACCGAAGACCTGCAAAGAAAAATGAGCATTATATACTGTACAGTAGTCATCTTCAGAGAGCTCTGTAGAGGCACAGGGATTTTTAAGAAATCCAGAAAATCTGAAACATTTAAAATTAACTAATAACCACCTTTTCGCTTTCAAATTGTTAAATTAATGTGTTGATCTCATAATCATATTAAAAATATCATCCCCGCTTGTTGCAAAGTCAGCGTTCATTAATATTCTTAACATTTTGAGGTATGATAGTCCCCTATTAAAATGGGGCTTGTTGCCATGCATTGAAACAATGTTACTTTACAAATAATTTGAAAAGATGAATTCAAAAGATCTACACCAATAAGGTACAACCTACCCATGAAAGCACTTCTACATGAACACTCATATCCCTTAGCTGTATCGGCAAGCAGGCAGTCTCCATTCCCGTTGCAGGGGTCGTACAAACAGGCTCGATAGTCCCCTAAAAATTCCTCATCAAGAAGCTGGGTGGTGCCCTCCTGCAGATCCACAAGAGTCGTGAGAGTTGTATCGTTGTAGAAAATCGTTACGATTTCAGTGCCGTATTCCACGGTCCCAGTTGAGTTGTCTGGAAGGAGGGTGACCTAGTGAACGGGTTGAAACAAATCGGATTTTAATTTGTTTCATTTAGATAAAATAGTTCAAATTGCATTATAACATTAAATTATTATTTTATCACCTTGATTTATACCCAGTTATGATGTGGACACAGGCTTTATATTATGAAAAATTAATATACCTATTTATCCTTTCTTGGAACATAAAATACACCATTTTGCAATTTGTATTTGACACTAAATTAAAATGCTTTGCATTTTTTAATTAAAGGGATCTAGCAAGTATGTTGACAAATGCAAAAACTAATAATACATATATAATTTCTTGTAGTTATAATAGGTCATTGCATCTTTTTTTTTAACATCTTGGCAAAAAAGTGCTTGAAATTCATTTTAATAAATTAGTTCATACATCAAAAAAAACAATTGAATAACAAATTAATTCCAAAGTAAACTCAAGTCTAATTCAAATAAATCACAATTTCACATTGATAGCTCCTATCAACACTCACTGGTGCGCTTGATGTTACCCCCGTTGTCTGATTCGCCGTCACAATCGCTTCGTTTCTTTCAGAAGGAGAGTCTTCACCCGTTGTCTGACCATCCCCAGTCGGTTCGCCGGAATCCGTCGTAAGAGATGTGACGCTTTGTGAAGTGGTGATCGCTTCCAGAAACAATTCTGTGACAGAGTCGGTTGCATAGTCCACTAGAAATAATAAGGGTGAATTAAAAATCGTTTGTAAATGCCTGCAGAACTTTTCACTCCAGCCAACCACTATTACTGCAAAACACTATAGCCAACTGGCAAAGCAAGGGGGGCTCCTGGGCTCGAGCCCCCCCCCCCCCCCCCCCCCACAGACTTTTGCTTATTAGGTGTTATGTTTTGAATTTGAGAACTTTGAATAGCTAAAAATCCAAAAGCAAAGGCTCCACCCCCTGGACCCCATGCCAGGTGCCCCAAGACAGGCCTAAAATAGCTCGGGCTTGCACGCTCACACTGTCACAGGTTGGAGCCCCCCCCCCCCCCCCCCCTTGAAAAATTCCTGGCTACGCCACTGAACTAGCCTAAAGGTACCTATTTGGTTACCAACACTTGTACAATATTGCTTGTGCCCACTCCTTTGGTATATTTGCAGAGCTTATATAATAAGTACTCTGAAATAGTTTTGAAATGTTAAGCATTCACTCGTAACCAAATATTATTCCTGTGCAAATTTGGCCTAAACTTCATTCCTCATTAATCTTTTACTGGAAAGGATTTCAATCAAACTTCACTTATAATAATCATAATGTACTTGTTAGTCTCATTCCACAATATATAATCAATCATATACAGTACACTCCAAACAGTGAAGGAGTGCTCAGCAGTGAACACAAACAATGTATGAAACAAAGAAAGGAAAAGATTACTGATATTATATACACCAAACATATTCATGACATATACAAATCACAAGTTTTATTTAAATTAAAATCATTTAAACACTCTCTCTTTTTTACGATGAACGTTAATTAAGATAAAGCACTGACATAAAAAAACAGCAGGACATTTACTGCACGTAAAGATTCAATCCCATTTGATTCAAATATGGTACGCTACCCCATCACTTTTTGCTACGTGCAGTAATGCAGTTACATGTACTTTACTTTAATTTGTTGAGAATGAAAATGTATTTATTTTTAAAAGAAATTGAAAATAAAAAAGCCCTACAAAATTGGTCAGATAGTGATTTACAGGACAATATGGCAGCAGGCCAATGTAACATACACAATTACCTCCAATTAAAGGGGTAGTACAGTTTTAGTAAGGCTGAACTTTTGAAACCAAAACCTGCACAATAACAATACAAACTAATCTATAGTTAACTCCACCATGCTCGAAAGGTATACACAATCACAATGACTAAGCAATAAGCCTGTTATGATTTATCATTAAAAAAAGAGGCTTTAAAACACAAGAGGGCGCCCTCTAAAAAAGCATTGTTTTCAACCATTTTTTATACAAAATTATGCATGTGATGTTTTGTTGAAATGATGATTAAATAGAGAGATCATCAACAACTATTTTTTTTTTAAATTTGAAAATTTTTGAAAAAGTGTAAGCATTTGTAAAAATTTTTTTAAATCATCAAATGAATCTGGGGTCCAGATTTATTACGATCGGATATACAGTATATTTATTGATATTTCAGCCGTTTCTGAATAGATTATGATCAAATAAAGTTTATTCTGTCATTAAAATTGTAAAGTATGCTATTGCAAATTTGAAGCTCAGTTTTTCATTATCTCACAAAAAAATTATTTTGTGCAGCCAAAACTGAACTACCCAAAGTGTAAATACAATCTACACACAATGTCACAAAGTGTTCACACACAAAAGGACATTCCGTTGTTTGTACTGCTATGAGTGAGCTAGTAGCCTTGTACACAATGATGACATTTCACAATACATATATGTACACTCTCTGAGGCTCTGATTCTACAACAATATTGATCCTGGATGTAACAGGTGGTTTCTAATTAATACATCTGACTTTAACCCATCGCGGACTGAATCTGTCATATATATCATGGTGTACAGGTGTAAAACATGTTACAGTGGTGAGTGGTCAATATAAAATTTGACGCCATTGGTTATTAAAGGCATGTTCAGGCTTTTGAGGATTACGTCTTGAAACAGAGAACATTTTCATCACAGATCAGGGGGAATTTGAAACTTTGGATAGAAAAAACTGTTCCTGTCTTCCTGACCATCAGAATACAAAAAGAAAATCTAATTGTAGAAAAAATAAATTTAAAACATTTAATGTACAAGCATGGGACACTATCAGTTATTATTATTATCAATGACAATTCATAAAGGGAATTTAAATTTTTTAATTTCATGGATGACATGGAGCATAGTTTTGAAAATATTTTTTAAGTTACCATATTTCATATAATCAGGCTACAGTGTAGGTAAAAAATAAAGAGAATATAGCATGTATGCCCCTGCTATGTACACCAATGTTGCCCAAGAATTTCTTACTAGAGTACTATGCAGAGAGGCCAGAAACAGCTTCCATGCACGATTTGTATTTTGTAGTGAATACCGTATGTGACACATGGTCTAGTGCACACTTGTACTTGTAGGCATAGAGCTAACTCAGCCTAACTGGTCTAGTGGGTTGGCTCTTCAACTGAATTCTGAAGACCTTATTATATGTTTGATTCATTGCATTTTATGCATTAAAGGGGACCACCAGGCAAAGAACAACGCATTAATATATGTTTTGGTACCGTTTTGTGATATCAAATAGATACCCAACATTTTGCAAAGGGTTGTGTAATTCATAAACAAAGCAATTAATTTCCATCAATTACGGAACCACTACTATTTCCTGGTTCCATACGGGCAATGTAGGAATTAACTTTTTTATTTCAGGGGGCTACTTTTCCAATCTGATGGATATCCAGAAATTGTTCACATAATACCCCATGGTAATTTTAGGGGCTACCTACTGATTTCAGTGGGCTATATTGAAAATTAGGGGGCAAAATCGCCCTCAGCCCCCCTATATTTCCTACCCTGCATACGGGCTAACCATTTGCGAGTGCACCAATGCTATTCACGCGTACGTTTGTAGACAATAGATTCCAGGGCGATTCGTTCGCTCTGCACACATTAGTCTTCGCAATTCAGACCGCATGAACGCATTTTAGAATGGTGATGCGTTTTCCAATTTTTTTTTCTTTTTTCTGGAAACATATTTTTGTGAACTTGTTGATGGAATGGAATGCTAAAGATGTTACCTTTCTTTAATAAGAATATTATTGTTGGGTGGTGGTACCCTTTAAAGACCTCTTCAACATTTCCTAAAGTAAGACAAGATTTAACATGTATTGTACATTTTACCGTAATGGTGGAGCCGCAGCTAGGCATTCTATTCGGCAAGGCAAGAGAACCACTAAGACAAATCGTTGTACCTACACAGTTTGTACTGTTTACTGTTTTTCATGCATTTAGCAAATGTATGCCAAGTTGTTTGCAATTTGTATGTTCAAAGGGCAATTCAAAACATGTTTCAGGACTTATATATTTAAGTTAAAATTGTCACTCTGAACAGTTTTCCCATGTAGACATTTGTCATCTGAGAACTTGGGCACGTAATATGCAGGTCTACATCCAAACATTCTAAGGGAACAGGGATCAGGTCCGCAAAATCAAAACCTTTCTGCAGTTTCCGCCTAGTGCCGAACGTGCTATCGATATGTTGAAATGTAAGTGGCCAAGTTCCCCTGGCCTGACACGTCTAGAATGTAATGTACTTCATAGTATGACCATTTAGCTATATATGAACAATTTCCTTGTCGCGCAGTGTACATAGATGATGCATGTGTTAGGCTTAGCAGACTAAATTGAACACCAAGTGCCAATTACCCATGCATTATAGTGGAGTGGTGTGGCAAGATCGGTAGAGCGCGTGCTTTCTGATCGTGAGACCCCGAGTTCGAACCCTGCCCACTGCCTTTGTCCTTCAGCAAGGCATTTAATCCACATTGCTGCTCTCTACCCAGGTGTATAAATGGGTACCATGGTCTGGTGAAAATTAGCTTGGTGCACCCATAGGGTTGCCCGCTAGTATGCTCCCCGGGGAGTTGAGAATGTGTACAATATCATTGTGCGGTCTGAACTGTACCAAATGACCAGGGATAATAATAAGCGCTTTGAGCACCTTATATGTATATTAGGTAGATATTGCGCATTATATCCCTTCTATGAATATTCATGAGTATTCTAGAAACGTGATTGGGGCTCTCACAATAAAGATTATTTCCACTATAAATCTGAAATCGGGGAATATGTTTTACTATTTTTGCCGATACCAGGAAAATAACGTTATAGATCATATTGCCCATAGAGATGCGTGTAATAACAGCTTCTCTGCGAGCGGAGGTCTTGTTTTAGCTTGCGAAAGATTCTCGACGAGATTTCCCAAAGAGTAATTTAAAACGAAATACAGAATATTTTCACCCGTGAATATCAACAAGTTCCAAAACATATTCTAGAGATGCATTTCATGTATAACATGGCGGTTTTCGAAGTAAACAATTTCGAAAATGGTGCACATTTTGCATCGTTGTCCTTCCATATTCGTGACAGTAATTCATTTAATTTAATTTCATGTCATGTAATGTATATAATGTGTACGAATAGCTATTTTCCCATTCAATTACACACGTGTGTATGTAAAGCGGGTTAATTATTCACTTTGATGCGCACGTTTTGCATTTGTGTGCGCATTAGTTGTTAATGCGCGTAACCATGAATGGAAAGATAGCGCAATACGCGCTCTGTGCCAGGACTATTGCGCAAAGGGGGCCAGTGTCACAAACAGAACATAGTGCAGTGATGGTTCTATGATCAATGGTTTGTTTTCCTTTATAATACTTAAGTTTAATTGAAATCATTTATTTAGATGATTATAATCATGCGAAGGATACAAAGCAAACAGAAGGGATATAAAACAAATATACCAAGCTTTTAGTTCAAAAGTATAGTGGAAATTATATATCTTCGGAGGGACTGGCATAGTTACTATTTTTGTCCTCGGGGCTTCGCCCCTCGGAAAAAATAGTTCTATGCCAGTCCCTCCTCAGATATATAATTCCACTTCACTTTCTCACAGCTTGGTATATTTGTATAATATAAATATCCTATATTATTATTATTATTATTGTCTATGCATTGCCAATGACACATAGCAGAATCGCAATGTACGTAATGTACGAGTGCATGTACAGTGATGAATGCAGCTGAAGACATGAACAATCATAATGAAAAAATATATAATATATTAATTTAATCATACTTTGGCAATAAATGGTTAGAGACTCCCTAAATGTATTCATATTAGGAGACACCAACAGGAAGAATTCATCACAATTAATTTAGAACCAAAGTTGTTTTTATCCATGACATAAATAGTCAACCAACCAGCACTTCCAACGTTCCACATCTCAAAAGTTCCAGTCATTAATTTTACCCAAAAAAAGTATAATACTGCCTCAAAATTCTTATACCAATCTAAGAATCTTAGTAAGATTCTGAGATACAGGTACAATATATTTATGAAATCACCATTTGATAAGAATATAATAATCATTATGCTAAATGAAATAGTTTGCAAATGTACAGAACTACAGATAAATAAACTTCATGTATGTTTGTTTCCTAATTAATGTTGTAATTTATTTATATTTTAGATACATCAATGTAATGAGCTGACCACTGATAAATGTAAATCTGTAAGATCTCTCTCATTTCATCACAATTCACAGTCAGTCAAATAAAAACTTCAACAAGTTTAGGGAGAGTCAAAAACTTACCAGTTACAGTTTGCGATATCGTCACTGGTATCCAAAGGCAAAACTGGGAAGCAACCAGCAGAAACACCACCCAAGTTCCCCTCAAACTCCCCATCATGACGACGACAATTCTGGCACCATTTTGTCAAGATAGAAATATGTTATCGGGAAGATTGCTTGAAGATTAATAAGGGGTACCAATCAGTTCACATTGCGAAGCTAAGCGTAAATCACTGTAAATACGGCATATAGTCAATGCACGCATCCATGTACTTTTTACACACGGAAGCCCCGTTTCACGCCACAACAAACTTTGTGCACCCTTCCATAACAGGTGTTTTGGTAGTCTTATCGCCGCGCTTGCGCAGACTGGTAAGTCACTACTGGCGCCATCCGATTTGCGAAAAGTTCCGTACTCATAAAACAACAATAACAACAAGAAAAATAATTAATTGGAAACTTGATTAATTAATTACAATTTAAATCGTGAAGCTCGAACTGTTTGGCAAGCGAGGTATTATGTGAAATGATTTCTTTTTAGCAGACCTCTCCACGCAATGTTTCGTCCTGCGGACACATCAGAAAGAGATATCTCTGTAAACGGAGACTAGGAATATGATCGATAATACCGTTAGGTCCATTCATTCTAATCAATGCTGTCAATAGTCAGCTGCAATATAGTATTGTGATACATGTACTAAACTTAGTATCATTAGTTTAAAGGGGAAAACCTTGTTCGTATACAAAAATAAAATGACAATGACAGATGAAATGCAGGCAGACATTACACCAGCAGTGGCGTAGCGACGGGGGCATGGGGGCACTGACCCCCCACCCTCCCAATAATATGAAAAACAATTGGAAACATAAGGCTCTTAAGGGGACATTTGTTTAAGGGAAAAAAAGAAATACACAAGGTGTGCCCCCAATAACGTACATTGCGTCCCCCCCCCCCCCCTCCCCCCAAATCAGTCCGACCACGCTACGCCACTGACTACCAGTGGCGAAACTTGGGCGGACTGATTGGGGGCACCTTATTAAAGGTTGGCTGACAAGAAAACTACCTACAAATTGTGATGAAGATTACTAATAAAAACATATTTTCCGCGTCGGAAAACCCAGTAAAATAAAAAATAAAAATCTACTTTTAATGTGTGAAAATGTCACGATATGGCCGAGTGATGAGCGAAAATGCAAAGTGATATTCGCTAACTCATTGCACTGACTTTGTATGCGGTTATAACTTTCCAGTGGACATGGTGGATAATGACAAATCTGAAAAGGGATCTAGTAACTTTGTTAAAGGAATAGTTGAGTTTTGGTATAGAGGGCGATACACAAATACATTTTGTGTGAGATAATGTAAAAACTGAGTGTCAAATTTGAAAGAGCATACAGTTTTGGTGACAGAATACAGTTTATTTGATCAAAATCGGTTTAGAAACGACTGAAATATCAATAAATATATCCGATCGGAATAAATCTGGGGCCCATATTTATTCGATGATTTTTTTTTTAGTTAACAAAAATGCTTACACTTTTTCAAAAATTTACAAAAGAGGTTTTTTAATAGTTGTTGATTATCTCTCTATCTAATCACTTTTTCAACAAAACATCACATGCACAATATTTTATTTAAATGGTTGAAACCGGCCGGGGGACATTTGACTTTTTAGAAAAAATACATACAAGTGCTTATAGACTATTTGAACGACAAATCTAAATATGTTTTTAAAGATATTGTCATATTCTTGATTTAATATATTTTCTTAAAAGTCTCAAATAGTGTTGGTCTTGTGTACACATAAACAAACACACACACGCGCGCGAGCTCACAAACACACAAACATATATTTAAGGAAAATGCCATACTAGCACTAGAAGAATTGAGATGTAAGATTTAGAGGGAAGGGGAAAGAAACTATTGTCTTCGTTGGGCAAGATGTGTCGTTCCATTGATCAAGCTTCGTTTATATTTACACTTGACATTCAGTATATAAGTATAGTTATTATAATATTTGTTTTACGGTACACTAAGTAATGACTCACTGACTGCATAAGGAGTGTTTCACAACGATTTGAAGTTAAATGTAATGTTTTAGTTGGTTTTAAAATGATCGAAAGCTGTTAATAAAATTGATATGTAAAATGTATTAAAATAATGTTAAAGCACAACATAAAATTAGATTATCAATATTTTAAAGATATTGTCATATTCTTGATTTAATATATTTTCTTAAAAGTCTCAAATAGTGTTAGTCTTTTGCATATGAATATGCTTTATTCCAGGGC